>APFE030518360.1:215178-289786 GCA_000404065.3 Pinus taeda
AGGATTGCCTTTACAATGTTGGGCAGATGCTGTAGATACTATTGTTTATCTAATAAACAGAGGGCCTTCAAGTTCCTTGGATGGTGGTGTTCTAGAAGAAGCATGGACAGGTAAAAAGGTAAACTACTCCTTTTTAAATCCTTTTGGTTGTGAGGCCTTTGTCCATATGAATAAAGAAAATAGAACAAAGCTTGAGGTAAAATCAAAGAAATGTACCTTTATTAGATATGGTGTTAATGATTTTGGTTATCGCTTATATGATTATGAAAACCACAAAATCATTAGGAGCAGAGATGTAATATTCAATGGAAAGGTCTTATATGAGAATCAGTTGCAGGAAAAGAAACAGTAAAAAGAAAACAAGGAATACGCAGTTCTTGATGAAATCATTGAAAAAGTAAAGGTGCCTGAAAATAATAATAATCAACAACCACAACAACAAAAACCACCACAATAACAACAGGCACCCGAAACACCTGAAAGTGGTGTTAGAAGATCTACCAGGATAATTATACCCCCTGAACGATACTCTCCTTCATTATATTATTTATTGTTGACTGATTATGGTGAACCCGAATGTTATGAAGAAGCAATGCAGGTTGAAAGTAGGAAGAAGTGGGAGGTAGCCATGGAAAAAGAGATGGACTCCTTAATGCATAAACAGACTTGGGACTTAGTCAAGTTTCCTACAGGAAAATCTACATTGAAGAATAAATGGGTTTACAGGTTGAAGGAAGAAGATGGAGGAAAACAAAGGTACAAAGATAGACTTTTGGTGAAGGAGTTTGCACAGAAGAAAGGTATTGATTTTGATGAAATATTTTCTCCTGTTGTTAAAATGACTTCAATCAGAACTATTTTAAGTCTAGTAGCAGTTGAAGATCTGCATCTTGAGCAGTTAGATGTAAAGACAACCTTTCTACATGGGATTTGGAGGAAGAGATATATATGCAACAGCCACAAGGATATGAGGTAAAAGGGAAGGAGAAACTAGTGTGCAGGTTGAAGAAGAGCTTGTATGGCTTAAAATAGGCTCCAAGGCAGTGGTATCTAAAATTTTACAACTTTATGTCTGAATAAGGTTATACTGGGTGTCACTTTGATCATTCTTTTTATCTGAAAAAGCAAAATGATGGCAACTATATTATATTGTTATTGTATGTAGATGACATGGTTGTTGCAGGGTCTAACATGCAAGAAATAAATGTGCTCAAAAGAAAATTGGAAAATTCATTTGCAATGAAGGATTTGAGAGCTACAAAACAAATCCTTGGTATGAGAATAACTAGAGATAGGAAAAATCGCAAATTAAAATTGTCTCAGAATGAGTACATAAAAAGGTGTTGAAAGATTTAATATGCACGATGCAAAACTATTTAGTACACCTTTTGCTAGCCATTTCAAACTTAGTAAGGAAATGTGCCCAAAGACCCAAGAAAACATGGACTATATGTCTAAAGTTCCATATGCATCAGCAGTTGGAAGCTTAATGTATGCAATGGTCTGCACAAGGCCTGATATTGCACATGCAGTGGGACTTGTAAGCAAGTACATGAACAATCCAGGAAAGGAACATTGGATGGTAGTGAAATGGATTCTCAAATATTTGAAAGGTGCCACAAATCAAGCATTATGCTTTGGTGATTCAAAAATTTGTCTACAGGGATATGTTGATGCAAATATGGTAGGTGACAGAGATAACAGGAGGAGCACTACAAGATATGTATTTACTGTAGGTGGAATAGCTGTCAGTTGGGTTTCAAAAATCCAAAGTGTTGTTGCACTTTCAACAACAGAAGCAGAGTATGTTGCTGCTACAGAGACTAGTAAAGAAATGATTTGGTTACAAAGGTTTATGGGTGAATTGGGTAAGAAGCATGATATGGGCATGTTATACAGTGATAACCAAAGTGCCATTCATCTAGCAAAGAACTCAGCATTTCATTCCAGGGCTAAACACATACAACTCAAGTACCATTTCATACGATCAGCATTGGAAGATGGAGAGTTAAAGCTGGAAAAGATACACACTAGCCAGAATCCTGCAGATATGCTAACAAAAGTTGTAACCAAGGAGAAACTGAGAATATGCTCAGTTTCAATTGGTCTTCAAGGATGACGATGAATATGAGAAACAGCCAGGTCAAAAGAGGAGTCATTGTCCAGCAAGTTAAGCAGTGGTGGAGTTGCTACAATCATTCTCCAAGTGGGAGACTGTTGGGTGTGGAGCATGATTATTTATAGGTCTTTGTTTCAGCCGGATGTGTACCCCAGGAAGTTTGTACACTCCTCCATGTGGGGGGGTGTGGGGGGAACTTGTCCCCCTCCTAGTGGGGATTCAGGCGGGCCGATCCCCCCCGACTGGGGGGTCCGAGGGCCAGCGTCCCCTGGCGGGGGTTTCGGGGGCAACACCCCCGAAGCTAAAAACAGATGTAAAAATGCCTTATAAAAGTATAGTAATTTCTAGTCAATCCAGGCTTTTCATTAGGAGAATGATCTAACGGTAGAACTTATGTTTAGTTTAGGGTTTTTTGCCCTAGAAGGCAACCCCTCTTTTTGTATGAGGATATTTGTATTGAGGCTATGTAATAGATGTGTATTCTCCGAGCGAGAAACAGAGAGGTGAGATTGTGAGAGAAAACAGAGGATATTACAGTGGATCTGCTGTAGGTTGTGTCTCTTCATTTTGTTGGATAATAGAAAGGAAGGACTGGCTATTCGGGGTGGACGTAGCCTAAACTGGGTGAACCACGTATATCTGTGTCTCTCTGGTTTTATGTGTTTTCTATGTTTATATTTCTGCAATATTCTATGTGTTCCATTGCTCTGTAATATATAATTTTTTAACATCGTAGCCATGAAAGAATGCAGGTCGATATGATATGTGCTAACCCCTGGTGATCCTAGGCATCAAACGACTCCAACGGGCCATCCGCAGATTGCGTGGTGCATGAGCATCTACCTCAGTCAACTGATACTGGAATAGTGGCACTCGTTCCAAGAAGAAGGTCACAATTAGAAATCTAAAGCCAAATTGCTTCAAATTCCCCACCTTGGCCTTGGACAACTGCTGCTTGATGTTCATCTTCATGGCCTCTACCTAGTTGAAGATCATAGAAGTTGTGTAGTCAATACCATAAAGGAACTTCGACTTGTTAGTCTCATGTTCTGACTAGGACCTCGCCACTCTGTTGATAGTCAACAGAAGCACCCTCAGTGTCAAATCCCGCACACTGGAAATCTCTATCTTCCCACTCTTGGATTTTAGGGCCTCAGGGCAGTGTTCGACAAGCAGGGAAGATATGCTTGCCCTGATCGAACATGACCCATACAAGTTCACTGGCTCACCTTTGCAAGACAGTCTAGTGATGAAGTAGATATTTGAAGTTTTCAACTCCAGCTCCTAGTCCCTAATGACAAAAATCTCCTGATTAATGTCCCAAAGGCTTATCAAGTATCGAAGCAACTCAGGTTGGGCCCGCATCCTTGGTGTAACAAAGAATTTGAGGAGCCCACAAGCTCTCAAAGCCTCCCAGAAATTTTGATCATTCATTGCTTGCGTGTCAACATTTTCATGTTCCCTTTCCTTCCAATCCACCATTTTCGACAATACTCTCCTACAAAAGCTATTAATTTGAGTCAATAATTATCCTTGGCACATAAAATTAAGATTAAACAGTCAATTTTTGAGAACATAGGGTTTTCCCTATCCACGACAGCAGTGCACCTATTTTAAAAATAGTTGCGCCTATCGGCACAGATGGTTTTGAAAATCACCCTCAACTGGCATGATTTCGTCCCTGGAAATCTCACCAACTGAGGGCGAATTTCAAAAAGCTCCCTAAAAATCCAAAAAAATGGCTAAAAACATAAATAAATAGCATGAAAATGGAGCTCAGGGCTTCGGCTGTTACTTGGAACTGACGGCTTGTCGATTGACCTCCCAGATCTCCCACAATGTGCTCTGGAACAATTAGGGAAAAAGTGGGTAAAAAGTCTTCACAACAAAGGTAAAATGGTAAATAGTAAAAATATATTTACTTTCCCTTTTTATTCATTTTTTCATGAAAATATCAGGTTTTGTAAATATTTTGACCTATTTTTCCTCAAGGACTCATAATACACTTTTCCTTATTTGTGCAGCGACAAGTGACAAATGTTCGATGATAATGATGAGTCACGTTTATGATCTTTTCTCGAATCGTTAAACTTATATGAAAATATTGCCGAGTATTTTTTCCATTTTTGACTCGTTAAAGAGAATAAAAATGGGGGTCCTCTTTAAGCTCTTTTCTGACCCTTTAAAAGCGAAAAGATGGTCTAGCCCTTGTCGTTTTGAACTTGTTAACGGATGCGAAACATCGTGTGCCCAGTATAAGTTTACCCCTTTTTTGGGCTAGGAGACACTGTTTATGAAAAAGGTACTCCTTGACTGAAATGGTCAAGCAGTTTCCTCAAGTATTGTTTTCTACCTTTTCGGGCTCGAGAGACACAAATGTATGAAAAGGGACCATGTGGAGTTTTATTTTACGTGTCTTTTTCAAACTCTCTAAACATGAAAAAGATGCCGAGTTACACCTTTGTAGGACTCGTTAAACTATTAAACGACATCGGATTCGTCACCATGACGAACATGAGCTTCTCCTTCCTAGGGCTCATTAAACTTACTAGGTTGGATTCATCCTAAGGATGAACTTACAATGCAAGCATATGCTATCCCCTTCAAGCTTGCGATTAAAAAATAATTAGGGTACTCACCAGAAATGGTGGGGGGAAAAATTGGAAATCTATCAATCGTGTCGGCAGCTTACTCTTGAGCATGACACTCTTTGCTTCGTGTCGGGTTTGGACATTTTCCTCTGTATCGTTGACCTTCCTGGGTTTGGACCGTTCATTTTTTCCTTCCATTTGATCTTTGCCACGTCATCATGACCACCGATCCCATGGATCCAAAAGCTACCAAACTTTCAATTATGTCACCGATATGTTCAAGAGTTTTCCTTCTGCAGTTACACTTACCTCTGATTCCTTTTATCATCCAAAATCATTTTGCATCCTCTCGTCTCATGTCAATGATGTAGGATTTATTACGGCCCTCATTCGACACGATTGCTTTCCGTCGACTTCAACTCATTATCCAAGAAGTTGACCGAGAGACTCCCTTCTAGTACCATAGAGCTTGCATTCCCTAATGGCAAGTTCTTCGCACTCAATGACAAGTTCACATCATTAGCTTTCGATCGAGTGATTTCACGGGTGTTCGACTTCAGTTCGTGTATTCACATCCGTGAATTGTGTTGATAGTACCTTGAGGACCATTTTCATTATTGGTGGTTTCTCTCGCGCTTGTTAACAGTTTACATCATTGACTGGTAATCAAGCAACTTTCTATCATGTTCGACGTCAACAGATCCATTCGCATGCTAGGATCTGTACTTTGATTGGGTCATGTTGGAGCGCAAGACCCTGGACTTAGATCACAAAAATTCCATGTTGCGAATTGGTGTGACATGGTTATGATGATATGCATGTCTCTTTCAGATGGCTAGCTATGACCATACCATGATTTATCATATGCAATCCTTCTCATTATTGGATGGTTGCGACCATAACTCGGTTTCATTATGATCCTCTTTGACAGATGATTGCGGCCATACCTGAATCCATTTACATGATCATTCTTTGGATGGTTGCATCCATGCCAAGATTCATGTATCATTTGACGGAGATATCAGTTTATGTATATGTATTTTTACTTGCTTGCAGGTTTTCCGATGACAGACCGGTTCCTCGAACTGATTTATAAAGCATTTCATCCCTCACTCCAACTCGGCCTTCACGCTTTAGGGGGCATCTGCTACACAAAATTTTGTCCTTGTCCCTGTACTCCCCATTCCTTGATCTTGGAGGACCTCTACAGTGAACCCCGCATGCTTTTCCTTCATGAAGAAACTCCCATTATGTCCCTCTTCATGAGCAGATCATTTCCCTTTTACACAATTTCCCCTGAAACTTCTGTTTTCCCTAGTTTACAAGACCAGTGCTAATGGCCTTTGTGTCCCCCGTGCCAATGTGTAGAGATTAACACTACTCCTTGCACTGACCAGAGCGACTAGGATATGTCTCAGTTGCGTCGGTCCTGTTATGGAAAGTTTTTTAAATTAGAGCCAAAGCTTCCAGCTCTAGAAGCTTCTTAACAGAAGTTTGGTAAAAAATTTGGCCGAATGGGGTTGAGGATGATAGCTTTGGCTCCTTTCCCCTATAACAATGGAACTACCTCAAGGGATAAGTCCTTCTCCCATGAGAATGGGATCCATCTCCCATCCATATTTCCTATATAAACCTCCCTTCTTCCCAAGCACAAACTAGTCACAGTTGATAGTTTTTGGTTGAGTGTGAGTGTTATAGTTGCAAAGTGCTAATGCTATTTTGGAGTAGACAAGCAAGCTATTACTAGTTGTAGCTACCTAGTTTTGTGAGGGAGAATTGTGCTTTGATTTGGAGTGAAGCCTAAAGGGAAGAGATTTTAAACTATTATTGTTTTAAGCCATCGCGGAATGCTAGCAGTGTGTGGGAACCTGGTCCTTTCAGAGGAAGACTGCAATGTCAAGACGAATGATTGTAATCTCTCTTTGATATTAATATATGTAACTATCAATTGATTGCTTACATGTTTAGTAATATTACATATCCATGTCTTAATATTTCTTGACTTATTAAGTAGGTTGAATTGCAATTTGTCTATTATTATGTTTGTATGTTGTTTACTTGTTTCAGGAACTTGAAGAAGGAAGTGAGAGATTGTTGGAGCAAGAAAGCGATGACATCATCAAGCAGGATAAGTGACCAAGAGGTAGGCCCTCTTGATTGATTCCAACCTAAGGAAATCTTCCATAGAATGTATCTGTTGCGGCTAGACCCATTATTGGGCTAGAGGAATTCGTTAGTGTCCGCACTTATAATTTTACTTCACCACAGGGATGCCCACTCACTATCTGAAATCTGGTATATGAACCCTGCATCTAGTAGCTTTTGCAGTTACTCTTTTACAATATCCTTAAGGGAAAAAATCATCCTCCTCTGGGTTGTTGCATAGGTTTTCATCCCTTTTTGATGTAGATATGATGAGTACAGACTGAGAGATGCACCCCTTTCATTTTTATAGTCCCAAGCAAAGGCATCAAGATGTTGCCTCAACATAGTGCATAATTGCTCTTCTTGCTCGACTGAGAGGGAACGGTTTAATTTTAGAGTTCTTGATGGGTTGATTTGCACAACCTTGGGATGGCCTATATCAAAATGAATAGAGCATAGATCATTCCATGGATTGTTGTTAAGTTTCTTTAAGTATTCCTCCACCAGTTCATTATTTGGCATGGAAATACGAGGTTTATTTTGTAAGAAGTGGTCAATAAGGTCATCATCATCTAGTTGCCTACTTCCTACAACAGTGTCTAATTTACATGGAAAATTTTACGGGTGAATGTTCACCCTTACGCGATATTAAGGGTTTTAAAATTTTTAGTGGGCGAATATTTTATATCATAGTACATTTTTACAAATCGCCTCAAATAGCCCACCTTATTTTAAGGGAGAGGGTAAAAAGGGTAAATTTAGCCCTTCAAATTACAAGTTACAACCCTCCATTCACCCTAATTTTCAAGAATAGGTTTTATTTAAGTGAATCCTATGGGCCAAATACCATATTTATAAAAGAGATATGGTAAGTTAATAAAAATATAAATAAATAAGAGGTATGGTAAATAAATAAGACATTTTTTATATTTACTCCATTAGTCACCTTATATACATGCAAGGGTGTAAACAAATAAAAATATAAAGAAAGTGGTGGTATGGTAAATAAATAAAACATTTTTTATACTTACTCAAGGTATGGTAAATAAATAAACTAGAAGTATGGTAAATAAATAAAACCTCTTTTTATATTTAGTCCATAACCCTCTTTCTATTTATGAAGGCTCAAAAAAGAGGTTTTATTTAAGTGAATCCTATGGGCCAAATACTATATTTCGTAAAAGAGTATGGTAAATTAATAAAAATATAAATAAACTAGAGGTATGGTAAACAAATAAAACATTTTTTTATATTTACTCCATAAGTCACCTTATATTTAAGGACACTCAAAAAATGCATTATATTTAGGTGAAACCTATGGGAAAAATACCATGGGCCAAATACCATGGGCTAGATTATTATTAATACCATGCAAAAAAATACTATTAATCGTAATATTAGTATTAATAAAAATAAAAATGGCACATGGTATTGACCCATGGTATTCACGTGGAATGTAGCCTATTTAAATGGGGGAATTAAACCAACATAGATCCATCTTTACTCTGGATCTACTAAGGCCCAAGAGGGATCAAATAACGTGATATGCAAACTAGCATAGAGTGAAAAAATATTTCATCCCTCTCAGGGCTTGGTGGATCAAGAGTAAAAATGGATGTTGTAATTTAATGTATGTTAAACATTTTAACTCGGTTAAAATAAAATAAAAATTAATTATTAATTTTTATAAATTACTAATAGTAATTTTTAAACTCCAGGTTTATGATAACCCATGGTATTGACCCATGGTAATACCATGGATTCTGTGAACATAGACTATTGTTAAAGGGAAATTCTATCATCTTAGATCCATCTTAATTCTGGGTCTACCAAGTGCTGAGAGGGATAAATAGATTTCATCCCCCTAAGAGTGGTAGATGTGGAGTTAAGATGGATATAGGTTGGTTTTTATGATAATGGAGATATTAAATACACTTAGGAAATTATATTGTAAAAACATCTTAAGGTGAATGGTTAAAGCTACATTTAGTCACTTCACAAAATTTAGTAAAAAATACCAATATCTCCATTAATATTGGTTTTTAACTTTTTCTGTTTTAACAAAAAAATTCAAAACAATGAAACCTTATCACTCTTTCTGTATCACCCTAGCAGAAGATTTCTCACCATTTTTCAAACATTCTCAATATGATATCTTCATGAAAAAGTTTAGGTATTGATGTTGGATTAGTTGTTTGAAAAATAACCTAGTTTGTATAACCTTTCATCTTCTGTGCTATTCTTAGTTTGTCCTAATGATCTGTAGGGGTTGGAGCCACTGCACCATATTTTTCTAAAAGGAGGAGATTGTTCACCAAAAAGGAAATTATTTTGCATGTTACAATGTTGTTAAAAAATGTAAAAAATGCGAGACCTATGAGGGTAGTGAACTATTCTAATAAGCAATTTAGATTGGGAGAGATGTAATTAAATTTTATTGTTTAATTGAAGATTTCCAATTAAAATAATAATAAATCTACATTTATATATTCATATATTGATTGGAAGGATTCTCACAATGGTCACTTCTTTCAATTAGATCCCCTTCAAGCCTTTGGGATACCTAATACTTTCTTATATAATATAGTTGGGGCTTGCTACTTGCTGGCGTGTTGGGGTAAACAAACTTGATGTGTTTATTTTTTTTATCTCGCAGTTGGAGTCTAGGGAATAAGAAAGAAATTTGATAGCTTAAGTGGTAGCTTGACAAGAGTTGTAGAGAAAAGGTTAATCTCTCCTACCCTGACAGAACTCGTTGTCATATCAACACCTACAAGAACTTTGTTGTGGAATATCATCAAAATTAATAGAAGGATATGAAAGAGTGTATTGTAAGAACCTTGACAAACATGGCCACTGAAACTTGGAACATTGTTTGTAGGAAGAGAAAGTTATGTTTCTTTTTTCCAAACATGTATGTTAGTATATTACAGTTTAATGAATATGTTTTCTTATTATCATATATGGTTTCATACATTAACAAAACATTCGCCAAGACTTCACAATGTTTTATTATTCGGTAAAAGATTTGCCAAGATTGTACAAGATTTTATAATTCAGTGAAATATTCTCCATCATTGTACAATATAATATAATCTATTGAGAGATTCGCCAAAAAAATTATATATACATATTATATTATTGATAAAATCGCCTCCCATTTTTCCTATGTATCATGGGGATTAGCCAATTTATTATACATATAAATTTAGGGTGGTTCTTAAAATTTTCCCTACTAGTATACAAAATGGGTAGAGGGATGATTAATAAAGGTATTCTTCTTCCTCCTCCTTTATCCAAGAGGGTAAGTCATCCTCAACAGAGGGTTGAGTAGGGGGATATAATACAAGCTACTTTGAGAGATTCCCATTCTTAATGGTCATGTTCCTAGCCCTGCAACTAATGTAAGTATCAGCAGTGGCCAACCAATTTCTCCCTAGGATGAGAGGGTAACCATTAAAATTGGTTTTGGGATAGAGGACAAGGAAATATGTGGGACGCTCCCAAGATTCGATAAATACCATCACATCCTCAATAACCCCACCAGGGGATACCATGGATCTATCTATAAGTTGCAACACTGTAGTGGTATTCCCTAAAGCTCCTTGGAGGTTGATATTTAGTATGGTTTCCTTGGTCACAACATTGATTGCAACCCCAAGGGAAATCAAGGTGTTAGGGACCAAATTGCTATTAATGTGCACATCCACTACTGGGCTACCAGGATCCAAGTACTTTCGGGAGAACACCCTCCTAAGCGTTACATCAGACAATTTTGCAACAACATTGATAGTGGGAGCATCTCTTCTTATCCTCCCAGACCTCTTGAAACATTGTTCCCTTATGAGCTTGTTGTAGATGGGGACATCTTTGATAGCCTGAAGAATGGGTATTTTATAACACAAATTCTTCAACTCTCCCAAAAGTTCAGCCTCTTCTGGGGTATGTTATTTAGGTTGGACCAAACTTTCATTATAGGGAGGCATATTGGCTTGAGGGATACTATCCTTCTCCTCTTCATTAAGATATTTAGGTGGAGAAGGTGGGTGAGAATACGGAAATACCTTCTCATACCGAAGGTTGATCTCTTGGATTTTCACAACATAGGCAGGATACAATGTTTCCCCACTATAGACTTGTTGTACCTATTTATTGTATAGGTTCGGATTGGGTTGGGAAGGCATCTAAGGTTTCTTTGGTGGGTTATTATGGGGTAGATATGGTTGAGGTGGAGTGTTACAGATCCATTTGGGCACATCACTCCCAACATTCAGATCAATACTTTTAGGGCTCACCAAACCCTAATTCAGTTGCATAAACAAGTCATCACTTTGGATGCCTCCTTCCCTGAGAGTTTCTTGGCCTGAATCCCTCCAGAAATGCCTCCTTAAGGGACCAGCGCAGCCTTGGTCAAGGTTAAGTGCACTTCAGTGCAGGTAGGCCCATGTCAGGGTGCATTTCAGAGAACCTAAGCGCACTTTGACCTACGTTGGGCGAGATTGAGGGAAATCCTCATAGGGTTTCGGGAATATTCTTATCTTCTAAAACTTTCTAGAAGATTCCCACACTTATCATCTCCTATGAGATTGAAATTGGATAGGAAATGAGTTAAGTAACCTCCTATCCTCTCATCCCTTCCTCCATGGAAACTAACTCTAAGTTTGGAAGGCCATTCAATACCATCATTTATGACCAAACCTCCCCCATTTTCCTATAAATTGAGCACTCATCTAAGTGATCAGGGGATGGACTTTGAGAATTTGTAAGGACATACTGTTGGTGTGAGGTTTGAGATTATAAGCAAGTATTGTTATGCTTCCAGAGTGTTGTGCTTTTGATGTGATGTTGGTTTGAACCCAAGCTGGAAGAGTGACAATGGATCGGACTGCATGGTTGTAATTCTTCCTTCTACTTAATAAAGTTGCTTACACCTTTTCCCATATTCTTGTCTTTATGGATGATGATTATATGTGTAAATGCTTTCAATTCCATTTGCTTATAGTAGATAGATATCTTGCTTTCATTGGTTTTTGTCCTCTGTTTATGATTGCAGGTACTTGTAGAGCGGATTAAGTTCGAGAAGGAGCGACGGGAGTCATACAAAGGAGACAAAGGGAAAGAGAACGATAACAAGTAGGTGCCTTGTCTTATTTATCTTCTATAGAAAAAGGTTAAGCACTTTAAATCTATTGTTATAGGTGTAGCTACCCACCTAGGGAATTTGCATTTATCCATAGATGCATCTGGGTGGTCTCCTACCACACACAATGATCATCAATAATATTTTATTCATAACATTAGTCACCAATATAATCTTGTATGCTAAATCATCATCATGATATAATCACAAACATCTTTGTAACTAAGAGAAAGAGCTAATGTAAACATACACATAATGAATCCATATTACGATCAAACATAGTCATAAAACACATCCATCAAAATTATTATCATCATAACATCAAACTAGAAAAAAAATTATTATCACATCTACTCATAGTAAGAGTAAAATATTTGGATCCTCAACCTCAGATCCTCAAAGAATAATGTATCAAGGATAATGTCATACCAGAGTTAGAAAAATAGAGTGGGTACTACATACATCCCCTCTTAACAATGGACTTCGTCCTGAAATCCTCACAACATAAAAGAAAAATAGTGACGCGTCTCCTCAACATCCTCCCAAGTGGCAGAATTGGGACTATAATTGTCCCATTGGACCTTAACTTGGTCTACTAATCATTGTCTAAGTTGAAGAATTCGTCGCTCTAGTATGTGAACTGGTTCAACCATCACTCTGATGGGGAACAAGGTTTCAACATCTATAATAGTTATATATGTGAGGGCCCAACAATGCAACCCTACCAAGTAGATATGTAAAATCCTTCAATTTCATGGGCTTTGAACATAAAACCAAAACAAACAATTGAAATCTTCCTATTTCAAACAACTCGGGGTTCACCACTTTCAACTAGCTCATCAAGTATGGCAAAGGATCGTAATTCATACATAAGAGTTTTAACATTGTGATGCTTTTCAACATTGTGGCCTAACATAACCTGGTAAAGTTTCAAACTCACTAGATCAGTGGCCATCGTTGTGGTGGTACCAAGTGTAGGAATCATTCTGACAACAATGAATTAAGCCTCGAGCTTATCAACCTTCAATATGTTATAGTTCCTTGCTCACATACTAGCAAGTCAAGCTATAAAATCCATCTGATAATTGTCTCATCACTCTGCAATGCAATAAAGCACCCAAATTTTCTAGTGAATTTCCTTTACATGGATAGTATTGAAATATAAACACTCCTATCAATAAACCAAATATTTTATGAAGGGCCTCTTAGTACATCATAAAAGAGATAAATAAGCAAGGTTAAGACTAAATTAGATAATATCTTCAAACTAGACTAGATTAAAAAGAAGTTTGAAGACACATTTTTTAACACCATTTTCTAGTGCATTGATTGGTTTATCAATCGATGCAATATCACCTTCATACAATGTAGAGGGTTCACATTTTTAGATTTTTCATCTGTCATAAACTTCATCCAATCATTTCTCTTGAAAATTGAATTACACACCCTTTCAACCCCTTTGATAATCTCCTAGAACGAGAATCTCAAGGCAATAGTTAGAACCATGCGAACACTGAGCTTAAGATTAATAGGCTAGATTGTTCTGTAATTTTTCACGCCTTGTAGAACCTGTTTTTGGTAGGGTGACTTTATTAGATTTTATACTTTTAGGAAATACAAGGAAACAATATAGTGGTATGATTAGCAGAGCAACCATTTGTAAGGATGAAATTTTCTATAGAGTTATACTTGTGGCTAAATTGTGGCCACCACATGGGCTTCACTCAATGAACCTCTGACATAGCATGTGCATTCGTGGCATACTAAACAATACCCTTTATTTGACTACATATTGGAAAATACCTCTAAAAATCATTTTATTTAATCCCCTACCAATACGAACCCAATACACCTTCCCAATTTCAAAAACCCCTACTTTCACTAGATATTGTAGGTATCCACTTTTTCTTTAACATTTTTTATATCCCTTTATATTTTTTCATTTTTGAGATCCGTTTTTTATACACAACATATAAAAACCATTTACCCCCTATTATATTCTCAATATATTATGTCATTTTTTCCTCAATATATATCCCTCAATGTGAAGCACCCATGGTGGTTGCATGCCTTGAAATTTTGATGTATTAGACTATTGAATAGTGAGGATGCAACACAGTTGCTAAATAAATACAAGATTAACCAATTATATTTAGGATTTTTTTTTTTAAATGGATGGAAGTGATATTAACCTCTTATACAATTTTTAAAAACTATTATTCGGATGTTTAACTATACACAAACTATCCAGAGTCCTAATAGTTTTTTTTTTTTTTTTTTTAGTTTGTAAGGCCATCTTTGAAAATGATCATTGGCAATGAGCTTGAATCAGTCATAATATTTATAATGTTGCAACAAACATTCAAACAAAGTGGAATCCTCTAGATAGAAATAAGGAATAATACAACTGAATACTTGACATAATTCATATTTACATTACAACAAAACAATGAAACCAACAACACTGTAAAACCCACATTATGGTCTAGAGCTATCAGTAAAGAAGGGCTTTCTAGACCAAAATAAAAATTAGAATCTCTAATTATTTATTTATTTACAAAAAAAATTGTTGCTTGGATGAGAATTTAGAGGTTTACCCAAAAAATAATTTGACAAAACATCCCCAATAGAAGAATTGGAAGAAATGCACTAGCATGTTACATAACAGTAGTAGAGAAAATTCAACATACTTAATATTGGGATGCCCTTAACTGACTATTGGATGTGAATTTTAAATATGCTCTTAAATATCATGGTTAGAGGTATATTGTTGGCATAATTTCATTACTACTAATCAATAATAGTAATGAACTTCTAGTGATATCACTCTAGTTAGATGGTTGTTCATGCTTGTCATTGTTTACCTTACATTATGATCACTACTTTCTACTTAATGACATGAATGGTGGAGTATCGTGCACACACATTTAAAATATTTCAATTGTGAAACATAGCAACTTCTTTAAGATTGGTTTCATAATGTTGACGTATAATTCCATGTGATTCACCCCTTGCAAGGTCTATATATCTTTCCTATAGATGTTGGTATCCTTCCTTGTTTTCTAAGCTATGTTGGTATATTGATTTTGCATGACACATTTTGGGAATTTTTAGATCTGATCTCATCTACAATTAATATGTTTTGAGCATTGTTTAGAGAATAACTTCCCACATTGTCTCACCATTGTTCATGCTTAATGCATCGATGGTTTAACTTGACCACATTAATAGAATTACTCTTCTAATTGATTACTCTGCTCTATGATTTAATTTTTGTTTCTAATGACATTTATGGATGCAGTCTGAATATTTGATTTAATGAACATTATGAGATGTGGAATGTGGAATGTTTGGATATATGGGAATCTTTTCTATATATTTTGTCATTCTTGAAATAGACTTACATCTTAATGAGCTTTGGTCAATAGTGATGAATTAATGAATCCTTTGCAAGCATAACTTGTCACCCTTTCTACCAGTTGATACATGTCCCAATGATGTGATACGTTTGTTTCATGATGCAATTGAACACTTGTAATTTTCCAAGAGAAAGATTCACATTTTCAATTCCAAGCATAATAGATGAATAAGAAATTTCATTTAAGTCATACATATATCATGCTTGTCTTTGATAAATATATACAACATTTACACAATTAAAATCCATTTTATCTCCAGTATAGTGGATATTGTCATTGATGGAGTATTTGTCGAACCAAGTTAGAAGAACCTTCCTCTCACACATGACCTAATTTAGTGTGATATCTAGGAACACCCTTATTAGGTTAGGAATCCCCTTCCTTAACCTTAAAGTGATAGGTAATGTCACAGAGGTAATAGTGGGTGGATTTCCTGAGAGTTACCTCTTAGCCTTCCCACTAGGGTTAGGAATTTTTCCCTTGGGTGAGAGTTTTAGAAGCAACGGCTTATAACTTCCCACTAAGTGTGAGTCATAAATTAGTTTAATGGCCCACGAAATAACCACATAGTCAATATTGACCACCATTACAATATCATAGTTTATCTAATAAAGCAATGACATTATAGGTGCTTATGAAGAAATGACTAATGTAGTTTCAGTTGCCAAAATGGTCTGAAATCATCTTGATGATAAGCCATAGGATATCAATGACAATGATTACTATTGTTCAAAATTTTAAGAGCTAGGAGAAGATTTAGTGGATCCTTGATTTTAACCAATCTTTATTGTTACTGCTTTATAATTTACATATCCATACTGTGGTATCTAATTGCATAGTTTATATAAATATTTAATCTCCTCTTTTCCTTCATGCTTCAAACACTCAAAAAGTCAGAGGAGCACAATCAAGTAACTCAACTAGCATTAATTGAAGTGAGAAAAGAGAAAATCCTTGCATGGCAATCCTGATGTGCAATATTATTAACACAAAACCACGTGGGGTTTTGTTTCTTGCATAGCCATTATCAACGCAGGACTTATCTTGTTATGATAGCAACATAAATGAAGTAGATAGTTGCATGGAAAATGAAAAAAATTCCAATTACAGAATTGATTCCACAAAAACTTTGGTTGGGATACTTCTATGAGCAAAAAATATTTAATAATCTAAGAAAACAAGATGGATTTTTTCTTATTTGTTTAGACATACATAAGAATCTTATAGCTCAAAAAAATATATTTTTTTCTAGAAAATATAAAAATGTGCATTATAATGTGTTGGGGAAAAAAAGGATATTATCCTATAATTTCATATCTACATTAAAAATCCTCTTTATTTATGACATTTGTGTCTCATCCCCAGGACAAATAGTTGTTTGCAGGATGCAAATGAAGTTCTATGTACATGCAACCACAAACTGATTTTTTTGTTATCTATTTGGGTCAAATTGTTTTCCTTACTAAACCTTCAAATGCAATTATTTGTGAATAACTCAGGAGCCAAGACAAAGCCAAACTTAGAAATGATCAAGCAAACAAGAAAAATTCTTGATAGTGGCAACGAAATATATTTCAATGGAACCAAGCTAGCATATGGATACGGTTATCCATACATGTTCTTTGAGCAGTATCTTCATAGCGCAAAGGACCTACTTAATGTAATCGGTTTTGCCTTAAGTATGAAAGTTTAGATAAATTTCACACAAGCTAAGCACTTACATAATTTTGTTGATACATTTATTTTCTTTTTTTTCAATTGTGGTTCATGGCCACTGAGTGGACACTACATCCACGAGTAATAATCCAGGTAGATCCACCCGAAGGGATCTACCTATCGGCTTATCTAGTCGGGCCTAACCCCAAGGGCGTCGATGAGCTTTGACCCCGTAACCTCCCAATTGGCAAGGTAATTAGCAACGGGAACTCGACCAATTGAGCTATCCTTTGGGGCTTGTTAATACATTTCTACTCAACATTTTTAATACAATACTTATTCCAAAAGTTAATTAATATTTTTAATTATTCACTTTTTATTGACAAAAATTGAATGGCATTTTAGGATTTTAATAGTTTTAATCATTGTATCCTCTAAGTCTTAGTCTATGCTATGTATATCGTATATTGCATTTCATAGTGGATTTGATGGAAACTTCTCCAAGACACCTTTTATGTCATGCCAGTAGTCTTCACTTCTTGAAATTTCCTACATTTCTTTGCATGCCTTATAAATACATCCAATATCATACATTCCTTCACATATTACGCCTTCTATATATCTAATTAACTAAAAACCAATATACACAAAGTTTTACACTATTAAATGAGATCACCATGAATTTGAGGATTTGATGGCTAAGGGAAACAATGGAACTACCCAAGGACTTGATGTGCCAAGAAAACAATTGAGAGGATTTGCTCACAATTTGTATCTTTCATCCCTTAGAAAAACTTATTTATATATAATTAATGTTAAAAATATTAATCATTAAATATAATACTTCAAAAAATTTCATGTAACATGTAAATCATTTAAACAAAGGCCAATACTGAACAATTCTAATGAGGAGGATCCTTTTTTTAACCGTGGACCAAATAAATTCAAAGATAAAATGGATCATAAATAACTACCTTAATATTCTAGACCAAGCAATCTTGTTGCATGATCAATTTGGGTTGTCCAATATGAAAGGGTCCACCATACTACATATCTTGAGCCAAAGCTACATTGAGATCAAATATCGTCCCAAGCAAGCAAAATCTTGTACTAAACAAAATTCTAAGGGTTTTCCATAAAATCACGTAGTCATACCAGGAGGTAACTCCACGAATTGAATTGTATTTTGCATTAACATGGAACATGGATATAAACATGGAGAGGGAGACTATTGGGTTTCATCTCCCAATGTCTTTTCATCTTCCAATTCTTTGTATTTTTCTATTTACAATATTTACATGGATTTACCTAATCCCAAAGATTAGGTGTCAACATTCCTCACCCTTAATCTGAAGGGATGTTGGTGAGTCCTAGCATCATTCTGAATCTTTCAAACTTTTATCTTCCAAGTTCATTGGTGAAGATGTTTGCAATCTGCCCATTTGTGGGACAATGGCATAGGTGGATTGTCTTGGCCTCAACATGATGTTGAATCAGATGGTATATCATATTGATGTGCTTCGTTTGATCATGGAACTATTGGTTTTTGGCCAACTTTATTGCAGAAGTGTCTTCAATCGAGAGAGGAGTTGAATGCCCTTATTTCTCCTGGAAATCTTCCAGAATTTTCCTGAACCACACAATTTCCTTCGTTGCTTCAACTGCTGCCACATATTATGCTTCAGGTGTGGAATCTGTTGGAACTTATTGTTTGTGTGACCTCTAGGAGACAACTCCTGATCCAAGGCTCATAACATAACCTGAAGTAGATACCCCAGTTTCTTTATCTCCATCGAAGTTTGAATCAGAGTATCCAATCAAGTTGAAGTCACCCACCTGTTTATACTTAATTCCAAAGTCTTGAGTTCCCTTTAAGTACTTTAGAACTCTTTTTGCAGCAGACCAATGACCCTCACAAGGCTTTTTCATAAACTTGGAGAGGATTCCAATAGGAAATGAAATGTCTGGTCTAGTAGTAGTCAGGTAGTTGAGACTTCCTATGAGTTGTCTATACTTTGTTGCATCCTCAAATTCTTTTCCTTCAATGGATGTGAGCTTTAAATTTTGTTCCATTGGAGTAGTCAAAGGATTGCAATCATCCATGCCAAACATGTTCAACAAATCTCTATTGTACTTCTTCTAAGATAGGAATATAAACTTCGGATGTTGAGTTACTTCAACACCAAGATAATAGTGAACATAGCCCAAATCTTCCATTTCAAAACCTTTCCTCAATTCCTTCTTTATGGATGAAATGTAGCTCTCATTATTTCTTGTCATCAGAAGATCATCTACATACACCACAAGATATCCAAATATTTTTTCTGACTTTCTAGACAAACAAAGTTGCATCATCAAGATCATAATGTTTGAAGTTGAATTTCATAAGATGCTCAGTTAACTTCTCGTACTAGGCTCATGGTGCTTGCTTGAGGCCATACAAGGATTTTACAAGTTTTCATGTGTTAGTTTCCTGACCCTTCACCACAAATCATTATGGTTGGGACATAAAAAACATTCTCTTTCATGTCTCCATTCAAGAAAACAGTTTTTACATCCATTTGATGGACTTTCCAACTGTTCTATGCTGCCAGGGAAAAAAGTGTTCGGATGGTATCCCATTTTGTCGTGGGGGAAAAATTATCCTCATAGTCGACCCCTTCCTTCTGTGCAAAACATTTTTCCCACAAGCCTAGCTTTGTGCTTGTCAAGTTAGCCATATTCTTTATACTTGTTCTTGAAGACCCACTTGCATCCTATTGGTTTGGTTCCCAATGGAGGATCAACCAACTTCTAGGTGCCATTCTTTATCATGTCATCATATTCTTTCTGCGTCGCTCCTTTCCATTCGTTATGAGAATTGACTTATTTGAAGGAAGTTGGTTCAAAATATGTAGATAAATTCAATTCATAATCATAAGAAACACCCATATCAACATGTGACTTAGAATCGTCTACATCACCTTCGTATTGTCTGTTTGAGCTTCTTGTTCCTGGCTTTTCAACCTCATTAGGATGAACACTTTCAAGTGTATTTTTCAGCCATTTTGGAGGACCTTTTTGAGATGGCCCAAGTTGCTCAGTTGACTAAGATGAGGTTGAATCGAAATTTAGTCTCCCAATTCTATCAATCACATCACTCAAAGTGTCATCAGTGGTTGGAGCTTCATGTGGGGGAGAGAGTGCTTCAAAAAATTATTCCATAGATTGATCTAGTATAGGAATCCCCCCTTCAAATGTGGAATCTCATTATCAACTTCTTGAAAATAATTTTCATGTATGAATATATCCAAGTGATCAAGTTTCCACTCAACAACATTGTCAGTTGTGTAAGATTCAAGAAACATCACATCTCTAGATATTGTAAACTTCTTATTGAATTCATCATAGAGACTATATGCTTTGGAGGTATTTGAGTACCCCAAGAAGATAGACTTGTGACTCCTTGCACCAAGTTTGTTTCTTTGTTTCTTACATATCAAGGAATAACAGATGGAACCAAAAAACCTAAGATGCCTCACTGAAGGAATGTGGCCATACCACATTTCATAAGGAGTCTTGTTTTTTATAACATTAGATGGACACATATTCTTTATATACACAACATCGTCCCAAAACATCATTTTAACATTATTGAAAAACATCATGGAACATACCATATTTAAGATTGTCTTTTTCATTCTTTCAGCTACTCTGTTGGGTTCAGGATTATAAGGCATGGTTGTTTGATGTTTGATCCCATGATGTAAAAGATAGTTTTCAAATCCATTTGAAGTGTATTATTTTCCATTATTAGTGTGCATATAACCAATATGAGATTGTGCATAATTTTCAATCCATGCATTAAAGTTCTTGAATGTTTCAAAAGCTTCAAATTTTTTCTTCAATAAATAAACCCAACACATTCTAGAGTAGTCATCACTAAATGTCATCATATATTTATTACTGTTTGCAGAAGGAATAGGAATTGGGCCACATAAATTGAAATGAACAAGTTCAAGTTTTCTATGTGCTATGGAATGAGAATCATGAAAAGATTATTTGTTGTGCTTTCCTAATATACAAGCATCACATTGCTTAAGTTTCCTAGGAATTGTAGGCAAACAAGTAACACCATTTTTCTTCAATAAACAAAGGTTGTCATAGTTCAAGTGTCTAAATATAGCATGCCATAAAAGACTTGATGGAAATGTACCTTCATCATAGTGAGAACTGTATGAAAATTTATGTGCCTGAGAAGAGGTTACTTACAGCTTCAGAAGTATTTCTTCTTCTATCCCTATCATGACAAGTAAGTGATATGATGCTTTTCTAACCTCAACCTTGCCATCAAATATATGAATAGAGTTTCCTTGCTGGTGGATGTGGACCAAAGACAACAAATTTCTCCTCAACTTCGGGAGGTATGGAACATCATGTAGAAGAAAGTCTGGAAGACTAGGCAATTTGAGCCTGAGAGTGCCAAGCCCTGATGGCTTGAATTTAGACTTGTCTGCAAAGTATACAGCTCCATAAACATTGTCAATGAATTATTCAAATAAATCTCTCCTAAAATTCATGTGGTAAGGTCCTCCCGAATCAAGCAACCAATCATCCTTCCATGAAGCAAGTGAAGCATTGAACAAGTCTTCACTTACTCCAATGTTGCAATGTGCCACAACATAATAAGCGGATTCATGTGCTTTACCTTTCCCTTTGTTAGGTGTTTTACCTGTTCCTTCATTTCTTTCCTGCTCAATTATGTCCCAAGGCAACCTACATGTGGATGTATCATTTCCATCTCTATTGCATCATATGCAATGAAGATCATACTTTTCTCCTTGGAACTGTTTTCCCCCTACCTCTAAAATTCCTCCTTCCTCTTCCTCTTCAGCCACCTCTTCCTCTAGAAGAATCTTGTGCATGATTCTTCTCCTTTTGTGCAAAGCATACAACTTCTTCAATAGACCGAGGAGCTATCTTCTCCCCAAAATCCTTCTCTCTCTCAATGAACTTCTTCTCAAGGGAGTCAAAATTAATATCCTTAAGGTTGTCGCTTGCTTGCAATGACTCAAGATACTGTGAATAGGTGGGATATAGTGCCTTGACATAATCTATAAGAGGAATATATAATTCAACACCAATGGCTTTTATGTCATGTATAATGGATCTTATTTCTAATGTTAAGGCAACAGGGTCATCATTTTTCGACTCAAGACTGGACAACTTAATCATCAATTGAACAACCTCAAGTTTAGAGAGTGCTTCATACAATTCCTTCAACTTATTTAGGGCTTCAAAGGCATTTGAAAATGGATAAATATGGTGATTCACCTTGTTATTTTTGCTTTCCCAAATGGCAAGCTCCTTGTCTAAAGCGATCTTTTCAGGTGCATTTACTCCTACACCTTCACAAACTCCTTTCCACAACTCGTTGAAAATGAGGGTGTGTTTTATCTTTCGGAACCACTCAACATAGTTCTCCTTTCCAGTGAGAACTACTCCCACAATAGATATGAGTGAATGCATTCTTAAAAAAGGAATATGTGCTTCAAAATAATCCAACCTTATTTTGACTTCTCGAGTATGTAAGACATTGATTTAATAAACAAAGAGCAAAGATATATTCTATCCATATAGAATATTACCACTCACCATTCATAATATATGACATGCCATCACATACCATCGTACAACCTTCTTTTATACGATATATCAAGCATTCATTCCCTCGACATTAAAAAATAACCACTTATGGCACCATTTTTAATGCATAAATCTTATAATACACTCACCACACCATGCACTATATAAGAATAACCATACGCAAGTTTCACACTGCCTCTATCATACAATGTATATCGACCAATCTTCAAAAAAATACAGTATCATTCAATATATATATTTCAACTCTCAATCAACATATATGCACATAGTCTTCAAAAAGAGTCGACATACCATTCCATATTCAATGTTGTAGGCACCATTCCATATTCAACATTGTAGGCACCATAAACATACCTCACAGTCTTCGAAAATTGTTTAATGCACGGGCACGTTCCACCCATAAACACCATGAATTACACCATACGTAGCATACTGGAGTATTTCAATGCACCAATGCTCCAGAGCTCATGTTCAGGTGGCTCCACCACCAACATGGGGTCTCGACTTCCACACTACTAGCACGGGGTATCAGCTTCCACACCACCAACACGGTATTGACAGGTCTCGGCTTCCACGTATACTCAGACATCATACAGATAGACAACGTACACGCTAGACTATTCAAGGTAGAAATTAGGGAATGCTCTGTCCATGGTAGGGATTCATGGACAGAATAGGAGTTACAAATCTAAAATGGGAGTTGGATCTGATGCCATGTCACACGAGGAGGTAACTCCACAAATTGAATTTTATTTTGCATTAAGATGGAACATGGATACATACATGGAGAGGGAGATTATTGGGTTTCTTCCCCCAGTGTCTCTTCGTCTTCCAATTTTATTTATTTTTCTATTTACAATATTTACATGGATTAATTTATTCCTAATAAATTCAAACCTAAAATTGAATCAAAGCTATATTCAATTAATCAACAGCTAAAATCACAGTAAAACTCAGGTATTTCAGAGTAGAGATCAAGCAACCCCATCCATGCAATCAATTTGGTCGACTGAATCCCAAAGGGTCCCCCGAATTGAACATAAATCTCTTTAACGATGCAACTAGGGTTGCTTTTTTTAAGCTATAAAAAATTTATAAATCATGAAACCATGTTAATTATATATAAATAAAATAATCTAAGTAGCATTAAATCTATCATAAATCTCAATGAGAATAAGGCTAAAAGGATGCTACATGAAAATGTTGTATAATCAAAATTTTCTGCTGAGGCCGCTCTTTGAAGAAATTCAAAACTTAAAGCACTATTTTAATGTGTTCTCTATTGATCATATTTACAGGGACCGAAATGAACCAGCAGATAGGCTTTCTAAAGAAGCTTTGCAGCAAGTTGTGGACTCGTGGAGAATAACTGAACAGATATAGGATCAGATCCGTGTGTCGGATCTCCCACCATACTCATAATTTACAAATATCAGTTGTGTTTAGTTTCCTTTTGACAATCTTTCCTTATCTGTAAACGGAGCTTTTGTAATATTTGGTGTTTATTTTCTGTTAGTTTCTACTTGGGAACAAACAAATGGAGTTTTTGGTGGTACCCCGTGGGTTGTTTTTCTCTGTATAGGAGACTCACGTTTTTTGGATACGGACAGACAAATTTTATGACTAATGTCTGTCTGAGATAGGCAATGATTGCGCGCTGGCCGCAGGCGAAAAATGTTTTTTTTGGTTCATATGCTGGTTGGTGATACACAGAGGAGATTGTTTCTCTCTCTTTGGGACTGATGTAGGTCTCAATATCACAGTTGGTTTTGGAATGTTAACTCATATGCTTGTAACTTTTTTATTACTTATAAAAAAGTTCGTTTTTTTCCTCCGACAAAAAATAAAATAAATAAATAAATAAATTAAAAAATTAAAAAAAAAATGAACATGTTGTATAAGAATTTGTTTATACACCCCTCATCACTACATTGTTACAAAACTAGCTCACAAATGTGAAAGGGTTTAAGTAATTGTGATTACTACATTGACTTGAGACTTGCACATAAGTACACAATGGTTTAAACCTTGTGTTGAGTTTAAATGCACTATTGGTACTCCACTGTTTTATAATTAAGAAATGATAAAGGATTGGTTTAAAATGTAAATGGAGAAGAAAACACCAAAAACATATTTATTCACACCCCTTCCTGGTGGCCACATGCAGAGGAATGTTCCCCTTCTTGTCCTCCATATTAATCACTGAAGGATCAACTCCCAATAGCTCTTTTACCAACATCCACACTAGGCCCTTTGACCACCATATCCAACGGTGTTTTCCCTTTGTTATCTTTCCTACTACACAAATTTGCATCCCTCACCAACAAAGCTCTCACCACCTCTAGATTTAAACCTTGAATTTGCCAAAAACAAGGTCTTCGTGAATTTGTTTTTCTTTGAATATTCTTCATCTTTACAAGTAAATACATCAGGTCCATGTATAGCGATAGAAGCCATTATTGTTATCACATCATCAATTTCACAAACTCCACATGACATCTAAGCATGGAGTAAGGGTTGATGGGTGGGATTTTGATAATTGATAGGTAGCTCATTATTTTCTGTTTCTTCTAGTGTAGTGCCACATGCTTCAAATAAGGTCATTATTTGTTTAGCACGACACATGCAAAGTCCCATTCCTCTAGAAAAATCCACCGAATTAGAGGCAATTTTTTTATGTCAGTGATTACAGTCAGTAAGAAAGATTGTCCTCAACCTCTGATACTTGTTGGGATGGGGTCCCCTGGGTCCAATTTTGATAAGATATTGTAAAGTCTTCACATTTTGAGAAGCGGAGTGTGAGTAGCGCAGGTCACTAGGAGTCAAGGTGGTTTAGGAAGGTCAAAGCCCCTTATTTTTTTGTTTTGTTTTGAGCTCCGCCCATGGTTTGTGGACCATGGTATTGTAATAGGAAAACGTGTATAAAGGGATGTCTTAGCAAGTCAAACGCAATCATAATTGGTGAGATGATATGTTTTTGAGCCTGTAAGTGTAAGATCTTTCTATACTTAGGTGAAGGGGAAGGCTCCTGCTGCTGTGTGCACAGGGTCTAAAATGTATATGTATTGAAGATCTGGAATAATAAAGAGCATTTGAAGCAAATTTGTGTCTAAATTTTATACGTATGTGTTTTCCATATTTATGCTCGTTGAATGCCATTTATCTGTATTATTGTCTTAATTACACCGTGAAGATTTGGATCTACTGTTAAATGATATTTTATGCATGATTAGACCCTTAGGCGAAGCTCGTAACTCTATTTAATTGGAAATTGCTTTAAATTTGGGGATTTTGAGGATAAGTGTTTGTGAAGGTTAGATCAAGCCTTAGACTGAAGTAACGCCTTACCCCCACATCACATAGCCTTCTAGATGCAGAAATATGGTTCTAGCATCCCCCAATACTACCTCAGCTGAGACTAAAACCTGCGCTAAGCGGGTTGTTTCCAAAGGTGTCGCTGGTGTAGGGTTTTGTTTGTTAGTGCAACTAACTCTGAACCTGGGTCTAAGCCCCCTCAGGCCAACAAATGGTTCTGTTTCCAGGAAAAACTGCATCAAGGAGTATCGGATGAGCTCAGGGTATGGGAACAACGGGAATTACTGGTTATCAGTGAAGCCAAGACTAACAACCAATACATGTTCAAGGAAAAGGCGTAGGCGCTAAAAAAATGAGAAGAGATCGTTGCGCGCAGTCAATAGTTGGAAGCAACAATAGCATAGGTATGCAGTGAGCTTCTAGAGCTCCAAATTCTAGCAGAGGTAGCTTCGGCCGAGAAATTACAAAGGTTGGTAGCCGCAGTGAAAAAATCTAAGGTCGAGGTGGAAAATGTGTGGTTTGAGCTGCAACCACAGATTTCAGAGCTTCAGATGAAGGTGCAGCCTAACACCCCTCTAGAAGTTCGAGAGTAGTGCGAGGTTGCTATCAAAGCTGACATGGAAGTTCTTATCGTTACAACTAATGGTTGCAACCAAAGTTTTTAGAGTATGATCGAAATGTGGGCCTCGCTGCAAGAGGACCCGCATCTATAGAAACTTGAAGTTGACATTCGCAAGAAGCAACTATAGTTTGATGAGTTCAGGGTGACAATGTGGACCTTAGCACCTATGCAGAGATTTACCATACTCCAAGAAGGGAAATTCTTATAGACTCAGATTGATGAGCTGCGTCGAATGGCCTCTATCATTTTAGCAAGGACGTAGCCATGCGCTGACGAAGCAAGCCAACTAACACTGAATGTCTAGAGAAAATTGAAATCCCTTCAGCAAACGCATAGGATGATGAGCTTAGCAATCACAGGGTCAACTACAAAGAATATGGTTGAAGAGGTTCGGTAAGTCGTTGTGCAAAGTACAACAGAACTTCAAGCCTTGAAGTCAGAATTTAGCGGCCTTAAAGCACGCGTTGAGGATATATTGGTAGAGTGACTCGGGGACGAGTCACATCTTTATGTTGGGGGCCTGTTGGGATGGGATACCCTGGGTCCAATTTTGATAAGCTATTGTAAAGTCTTACCGCATTTTGAGGAAAGGAGTACAAGTAGCGCAAGTCACTAGGAGTCAAGGGGTTTTAGGAAGGTCAAAGCCCCTTAGCTTTTGTATTGTTTTGAGCTCCGCCCATGGTTTGCAGACCATGGTATTGTAATAAGAAAACATATATAAAGGGATTTCTTAGCAAGTCTAAGACAATCATATTTAATGAGATGATATGTTTTTGAGTCTATAAGTGTAATATATTTCTATACGTGGGTGAAGGGGAAGGCTCCTACTTCTGTGTGCACAAAGACCTTGGTAAGTTTGCAGCTAAGTGTACGGGCCCCTGTAGCTGTGTGCACAGTGTCTGAAGTGTATATGTATTGAAGAACTGGAATAATAAAGAGTATTTGAAGCAAATCTATGTCCGAATTGTATACTTTATGTGTTTTCTGTATTTATGCTTAGTGAATGCCATTTATCTGTATTATTGTCTTAATTACACCGCGAAGATCTGGATCTACTGTTAAATGTTATTTTATGCATGATTAGACCCTTAGGCAAAGCTCATAACTCTGTTTAATTGGAAATTTCTTTAAGTTTGGGGATTTTGAGGATAGGGGTTCGCGAAGGTCAGATCAAGCCTTAGATTGAAGAAACGCCTTACCCCCACATCACATAGCCTTCTAGATGTAGAAATCTGGTTATAGCATCCCCCAATACTGCCTCGAGTGAGATTGTAGCTTGCACTAAGTGGGTTGTGGCTGAAAGGGCCGGTAGTGTCGCGTTTTGTTGGTTAGCACAACTAACTCTGAACCTGGGTCCAAGACCCCTCAAGCCAACAATACTCTCCAAGATGTACATGGGCATTTCTCTACAGCTTAAGTGAAATTAAATTACATTTAATTACCAAATTGCATCAGTGGCATAATGGAAAGGGAGTAATGACATTGGTGATTCAAACACCTAGTGCATAGGGGTTCTAGAAAGAGACACAAATTCTAGATTATTATAGATCAGACCCCTACTTCAATTTTGAGTTTGATTTGAGGGGTTCTCTATTTCAGAGCGTAGAATTAAATTGGATAAGAACTCTTTGATTATTTGATCCTTATATTATCAATAATAACTACCATAGATAAATATTTAACCTTGGGCTTATCTCTGTGGTGGAAGATCTAATTAGAATCTGGGATCAATTTGGAGAACAACCCATACTTTTTAGTGGAACAATTTGGGTATTGAACCAACCGATTTGGACAAATATGAGTCATTCGGGTCCATTATGCACTAGCTTAGTCACTTGTCCCATATGTAGACTGTGGCCAACATAGTATGTGGATATGGAAATTTATCTAAGGCATGCATGAAGACCATTATTTTCATTTGAGGCTTAAGCTCCTTAGAAAGGCCTAGAAAAAAAGAAACATTGTTGCAACAAGTGACATGTGTAGAGATCATTCTAGACATATTAGTTTGAAAAATGAAGTGATCATTGTTATGGTTTCTCTCATTTTTTGGTTGAAGTAAGAAAGTATTGTCATTTTTATTTTGTTTCATATTGTGTTGTAAGATTCCCATTCCTAGAGAGACACTTGGTCACATTTTTTTTTTTGAGTTGCTACAAAGAACAAGATGGATAATTTTGAAATGGGAGTGACATAGCAATGGCTAGGGCGATGGAAATGGTTGAATTTACATTAAGGGGCTCACTTTTTTTTTTCAAAATATTAGGTATTTGATAGCTTCAAAACAATTTATCGTTGTGAACACACAATAACTAAGCTTTGATTATTCAATCAATTCGGGAAATTTTTGTAGAAACAAGTTAACCATACATCGTGGTAGCAAGTTTATAGACATAGGGTCAAGCCATGGAAGAGTACAAGGGAAAATTGGTATCTGGCATGAATGGGAGCCTTTATGAATCACATGGAGAAAGGTAGCTAATTGCTTGAAGATTATAGAACTAGTGAATATCAATATTGTATTGCCCAATATGAATCATGAATAACATGCTATCAAAACTCTTTATGGTATAATCAATTATTCCCATTACTCCTAAAATCATTGTGCATGTATCTTATTTCCAAACTGAAGCCTAGTGGAATTTTATTTTATGTTAAATTCCTATTGTCAGATCTAGTCTAGCTTGAAAAACATTACTAAAAGAAGGAATTTTTTGCAGGCATCTGTTAAATATTTAGTTCCTACAAGATACAATTTTTGTTTCAAATCTGAATATAATCTAAGATACAACAATAATCCAAATGTCAGGATATATTGTCCCTGCTCATTATATCCCTAATTTTCACTTCTAACCTTGGTGCCATCACTTGCTTGTTTTCAGGAATGGATTTCATGATTTCAAGTGTAATTGTGACACATTTAGAAGGAACACTTTAAATTGATCCAAATGGTGAGTTTTGGACTTCTAAGCATAGTCTATGTGTTCTAATGTTGATTATTACATATTCGTACATTACACTTATGTGTGAAATATATGATATCATGAATTCACGATTTGGTTGAAGCATTTTGGAAAAAATGTTGTCGATCCATAAACATTAATAGAGTTTTCAGATGACATAACTCACCCCATTATCAGTGCAATTGTTTGTAATCATACAACAATCAATTGTTCCTAATCACATAACAACTGAATATCTGCTATTATGACATTAGTCTTCTCCAAGATACATCCTTGACTTAATGAGAATAACTTTGCCACACCACGTGGGATGGATTATGATTGAAACTTGCACCTAAAGCCTCTTTGGTTCTCTATTTGGACCTTTTATTTATGGCACTAGGGTATAATCATTGTGAAATATATAACTATCCTTGCAACTTTTATTTTTGTCAATGAATGAATAGGTGCTTAAGTCATTGTAAACATGGTTTAGGATCTAGGACATGATATTTCACATTCATAAGATTTGCAATAATTCATGGAGAAAAGTATGATTTCTATTTTTTTATAGTGCAAATACCAAATTCTAAAGAGTCCATAGGTCCTAGTAGTTGAACCTACAGCTCTGATACCAAGTGTAGGGAACTCCACCTATAACGTTATTTACCCACTACTTCTATTTCTTATTATTCATCTATATTAACCACATGAAACAGGGGTAAATAACAATTTAAGGAATTACAAGACCTTATATATATTATTTTAAACGAAATAGAGAGACAATCCTAAGATATTGTCTTACCAAGAATGATATAAATTGAGAGTGTCCATTGACATTCATTTATCCATGAACAATAATTATAAGTGAATCGTGTAATAAACCACATATCAATATGCAATACACATAACACTTTAAGGTCATTTCATCCATAATTCAATTAAACAATTTAATGCAATACAATAAACATGTAGTGGAACTTTATGTAACCCGAAGTGCCATTCACTGAAGAGATGGAGACTCGACTTGACCTTGTTGATTCTTGTGCTCCCTTGTGGTTGTCCATGTACAGGTGTGAAGGATGTAGCGTCCCTAGTTGAACATCGCCAATTCATTGGTTGACCTCCTTGCCTACTCCTTGGGTACTCTTCTTTCCCATGAAACCTCGAGTTGCAATGGGATTGTAAGATGGTAGAGAAGTGCTACCCAATGGAGGAGAGAACTCTTTGCGCAAGACTCCCCCTCTCAAAAGAAACCCTCTAGTATATAAAACTCACTATAGTTGTATTCATTTTGAAAATAACATTATCTCATTCATCCGACCATAGGGCAAAAAGGTCCCTTGTCCCATAACTTGCCCCTTCTTTTATAGGAGGCTTCATAGGTGACACTTGGTATTTCATGCATAATTAATTATTTTTATTTAAACCAAAAGTTTGATTATTCACCCACCCATGTGTCAACCTCTCACCAAGGCTCTCCAAAATTATTTACTTAAATTTTAAATTCAAAAGTAATATTTTTCCTCACCGCAACATGATTTCCCATTTCTTCCCCTAATTGTCTCTTGATCCCCCTTTTCTACTCCTTAATTTGTGTTCATTACTGAATTCAAATGACAAGTCTTAGATTTGGTTCCCCAACTACCTCCTAATTTAACATAATTTTCCTCTTAGATGGATATTCTCATGTTAGCTCTTGCCACATGGAGGTTCTCTAAATTTTCTCTAACTTAATTGATTAATCTTTACTTTTATTCATCACCCTCTTATCTTAGTGAGGTTAATCTATTTTAAGATTAATCTTTCTAATTAACTCTATGTCCCTCCTCCCCCCCTTTTTCCTATTAAAGCACCTATGCACATTATCTACCTAATATTTTCCAATATGGGAAGGGTAGGGTTCTCAAGTTGTACATCTTTTTATTTCTTCATATTATTCCTTTACCCCAAGTTTTATTCTTGACTTAATTACCTTGGTTCTAAAACCTCATTGACCGCCTTATGTGAATTAGTTGGATTTTCATATATTGATTATATTTCAGTAGTTTCTTCTTGATGCCAAGGTGCCAAGTTGGTCGTTCCCTTCAAGAAATTCCCTTCAAAGTTCCAAGGGTTCCATGCCAAGAAGTTTGTTCTTGATGCCAAGTTGATCGTGCTCTTCAAGGATTTCTCTTGAAGTTCCAAGGGTGACATACTGCTTGCCTTTCAAGCATTTAACGAATTATGAGGAGAAGATCTATGTGCAACAACGGAGACCACTATCCTCTCCTATGTTTCCCTCTATAGTGAGACTAATGACGTTGGGGATCGAGGAATCTGCCTCAATGCATGCCCCCCAGTAAAATCCTCATGGGTGACCCAATCCAGGGTCTGCCCCCATGGCTTTGTGAACTTCAAGGCAAAGGTATCCCAGCACCTTCCAACCCAACTCAAGGCAAGAGTGCCAGTGGGTGAAATCATGGATGTTGTCCCACCCCTTTAATAAGGTTCCATCTATCTGTACAACCCCACCACCCATGTGTGAGTCATTCAGCCAAGTAACTAACCTGTGCCTTCAACCACTATCATGTCCTTAGAATTCACAACATAATTTTAAATTGAACTTTAAAATTTTCTTGAGACAATAATATATAATTCAAACCAAATGAGAGGTTGCTGACTCATCACATGCAAGTGCATCTGAGTGGTCTCTTGCCACATTCAATGATCATCAATAATATTTGATTGATAACATTATTCACCAATATAATTTTGTATGGTAAATCATCACCATGACATAATCACCAACATCTTTGTAACTAAGAGCAAGAGCTAATGTAAATAGACAAATAATGAGTCCATTATACAATCATACATAGTCATAAAATACATCCATCACAATTATTATCATCATAACATCAAGCTAGAAAAACAATTACTATCACATCCACTCATAGTAAGAGTCAAATATCTTGATCCTCAACCTGAGGTCCTCAAAGAATAATGTATTAAGGATAATGTCAGATCAGGGCCAGACACCTAGAGTGGGCACTACATCCATTAAGGTGGAAGATTGTGACTTATTAAAGGCTCACACCTCCAAGGTTGTAGTACATTTTGGTGTTGGGAAGTTAATTGTCAACTTGCAAAGGTATGCGTATTGGCTCATAATGCAACAAGATCTAGCATGACATATTAGAAGATGTATACTTTGTGGTACCAACACGCATAGTAACAAGAAGCAAAATCTATACCATCCGTTACTAGTACCCACTAGACCTTGGGAAAGTATTTCTATGGATTTTGTGGGAAATTTACCAACAACTGGGAAGGGATATGACTATCTATTTATGGTAATTGAAATGTTCAATAAGATGTGCATTATCATGCCCTATAAAAAAACCATTGAAGGACAAGAAACAACAAATACATTCTTTAAACATGTCTTAGTGCATTTTGGGATGCCAGGGAACATCATCTCTGACATGGATACCATATTTATTAGTTTATTTTTTACTACATTATGGGTGAAGATGGACATTAAATTGAAGAGATCTACATCATTTCATTCACATACAAATGGGTATAGAGTATTATTTAATAGGAATTTGGTGCAACTTTTGAGGGGTTACAATCATAAGCATCCAAAAAATTTGGGTTGAAAATATGATCCATATACAACACCCTTATAGTAGAGCAATACACATTTCTCATGATAAGTCACCTTTTGTAACTTGCTTCGAATATTTCCCACCTTTGCCCTTGGATGTTGTGTATGGATAACAAGGAAAGTGAGGGGTGAACTTACAGGAGATCCATTGAGAGTTAAAAAAAATGTTGAGAAGATTAGGTGGATCTATTTGCATGTATTGGAGATGCTAAAGAAGTCATAGGAAAAATATAAAGCTAGGCATGATCAACATAGAAGAGAGAAGTCATTTAGAGTGGAAGATAGAGTTTGGTTACAAATAAAGAAGGAAAGACTATAAGTTCTTGGTATGAAGATCAAGATTGTACAATATGGTCCTTTTGAGATATTGGAAAAGGAGATAATGGTTACATACTCAGTCTATCCCTATATATGTGCATTTACTCAACGTGTAATGTTCCCAATTTTTGGATTTCCTTATGGAGAGATTAGGATGGATTTCCAGAGCTGATGTCAGCCAGGTCATTGGAGTAGGATTACATTATTGGCGGGCCTAGAGCGTTTTGAGGATTTTTATGGGGGCCAGACTAGGATCGCTTGCCATTTTTCATCATCAAGATCAATTCCACATAGTTCGATCTTGGTTCCGCTACATTTCGACGATTTTAGTAAAACATAGTTATTAATGGGCATATTTTAATTAATTACGCTAAATGTGTTGTTTTTAGTTGATTACTTGGAGAAACACCTTAGTGTAATAGCTCGTTGGAATAGTAAAAAAAAGAATCTACAAGATAGGATGAAAAAAGGGGTTTTGGGAGGTCGATGTGATCATGGTGGAAGTTTAAGCATTTCTTAAGATAAAAGTGACTTTAATTAGTAATAAAAAGCCACTTATTAAATACAAGAGGGCAAATGTCACTTGGAAAATAGGAGGAAAATGCACTAAGTGGCTTATTAATAAAATAATAAAAGGATATTTCTATAAGAGTGAAGAAGATTTGACAAAATCTTATAAAAGGGGATTGAAGGCCATTTCTCATTCATTTTGGTTTATGATTATTTCTTGTTGATTAATTGGGAGCTCAGGTGAATTTCTCTCGAGGGTTTCAGGAGAGACTCACACACTAGTTTTGACCAACATGTTGCCACCCTAACTGATACCCAGTCAATTCAGCTGACATCAATTGCCACCCTAGTTGGCATTGCAAGGAAATTCTTCAAATTTCTATTTGCGCTTAAATTGCAGGGTAATTTGCATCTATCTCTGAAGGATTCATTTATATATATTTATATATTTGTAGCTATCTCTCTACCCTCGACCATGAATTAATCGACTATTTGACCAAAAATTAAATAACAATCTATAGAGTTGACATTATAAAACAAAATTAATTTATTTTTTTTAAATATTTTATTTTTATTTTTATTTTTTTTCACTCTAATTGGTTCACTCGGTTTTAGCTTTATTTTGTAATGATGGTTATGTACCATCCATGGTTGTCAATTCATAAATAAGAATCATACGCACATACTTATTCCAATTTCCCGAGTCCATATATGATATGACTGCCATCAATTCGGGTAGGCTGACACATTAACGACACTAAAAATTTATTTGTGGGGTCTTTCGCACGTGTACTGGATGGGCCAACTTAGCTTGCCAAATATTCCCCTGTCAACAGACACTTGTTTTCCCACGTGCTTCTGCCAAACTTCATTTCATTTACACAAATTTAAGTCTCATTTGGGTTGCAAACATTGTACGAGCTTTCATATGGTGTGTAATTTGCGATGAATTTCATCGTGAATTTGAGACAACTTTCACCTACATTAGGGAGATTTTCCTTTCCTTTACCTCTTCTTTTTATGATCTTGTTCATTGAAAGCGATGTGTGAAAAACTGAAAAAGCTTTTGGGTGACGCTGCCAGGGTTGTATAGCTAAGAAGACTAAGAACTAGAAATTGGTTCATACCTTTCAAAGTTTAATAATTAAACTAAACAACGGAAACCACCAACTACACAACCTTGTTCATATATCAAATTAATTTACAAAATTGTTATACAACATCTTTCTAATTGTTCCCCAAAATAAAGAAAATTCCATTTTTATACTATTATTCGTTATACCTACCATTTTTGTAAAATTCAAACATTGGGCTATCATTAGGTTTATAGGAGGTTTGTTGTCCTCCTCTAACTTCTCAACATATAGAATTGAATTCTTCCTCCGAGTGAACAGAGGTTGTAGGTGGAGGTTGTTTATCGTCTCCTCCCTCTAATGGGATCCAACGATTTCAAAAGTCAACATCCTTTCAGCTTTATCGAGAAAGAACTAATAAAGCAAAGCTGAAAATGATTAGTACAACGTGATTGGTAAACATATTAGAAGTATTTGAGAAAATAATGTTGTGCTGTAATTGGTGTCCGTTAGCTTCATTGGAACGCTTTTAGAAAGTAAAAAATCCTTTTAAAAAGACGTCGCTTTAAGTTCAACTTCACATCACTGCTTTCCGTACCTTTAGAAATTCTATCGGTCAATATGTTCACAGGCTTGCTTTCAAAAAGGTTCCTTAATTATTTACCCACTATATTCCATGTTTTCTTGGCTGTATTTATTGAATTTTGGAACCTAGATATCGTTAAATCTTCTTACATATTCTGATTGTAACATATTTTATATTATAATATTTTAATAATGTAGCTTATCAACATTTCTCTGCATTATGGAAAACAATGAATAGTTATAAAATAGAATATAATAATAGTTTATCAAATATGTAGATAGATATATATATATATATATATAAGAGATAAGTATTAAATGTTTGATTGATGTGTGATTAAGTTATTGTGTTTATATTAGAAAGTGGATGTCAATTATATGTATGCTTAATATTTAATAAAAAGTAATATTTTAGTAGTCATAATTTAATGAAAGAATATGATTAATTTTATTAAGTTATTTATATTCTATAAATGAAAATTTTGATTATTTGTATTATTAAAATATTTTTTAGTTATATTAACTTATTTTCAATTTTAATATTTGAATTTTTGCTAATCATATGGTTTGCATCAATCTTAACCTATAAAATTTATATGACTTAGTTAATATATATATCACAATTAAATTTATATTTAAATATATGATTTGATGTTTTATATAAATTAAATACATTTTTAATTCTCAAATTTATTATACAAAAGAAAAGAAAATAAATATAATCACATCCCATTAATTTGCTTGCAAAATAATGTTAAGTTGATATGTGATGACGCTGCATAACATATAATGGGGGATAAGTAAATGCATATGGAAAAAAATATTGTTAAACTTGTTAACTTTTTATAATCATTTTTTTAAAATGTGATGTTAGTATTATGATATGTAGTGTTTTTGAAATAGCATCACTTGTGACATCCGCTAAAATTCAAATTCCCTCCCAACAACATACATTCATCCTTATTGTTGTATTAATATATACATATATATATATATATATATTATATATATATATATATATATATATAACTATTTATTATTAAGTAACTTGAGTAAATCTTTGCCTTCTATATGCCCAGGAAAAACAATTTGGAGATTAATGTTATGACTCATTTAGGAACAACTTTCCAAATTGGTGAACTCTTCCTTGAGAAGTCAATAATAGTCTCTACTCTTATCAAAATATCTCCACAAATCTCTTTTATGACATATGGTATAGATAATCATTCAATGTAAGAATTACATGGTTTATAGGGGAAATAATTATTCCATATCTATCCCCTTGGGACAAAATGAGGATTTACTCCCCTCCTCCTCCATGTAGGCCTTGTACTCCTCTTCATGATGTTGTCTAGGGCTTCTCAACCTCTTTTTTTTTTTCCCTCCGTAGTATGCTATCTCCATGGTTGTAGTTTAGTGTTTCAATGTAGTTTTTTCTCATTTATTGGAGTTGCTTTTACTTTTTTTGAAGTTTCTAATAAAGTTTGTAGTTTGGCTATATCTATCGTGAATGGACATAAAACATCTCTACCCCTTGCATTTTCTTATTTTTTCAGTTGGTCTAATAATGACCTCTCTTCATCTCTCTCACAAACTCCCCAACTCATTTTAATATAGTGAAACTTCACATGTATGGACCATATCCAACTATCTATTTTAGGAATGGAGTTACATGGTCTATGCAAGGTTTTGAAAAAGTGCAACAAATATATTATCAATCTTAACTCATCTATTTTTAAAGGAAATAATGAATGTGATCATCTCAATAAAACAAAAATCTAATTTAAGTGTTTTTAACATAAATATAACTATTCTTTTTAATGTTGCTAATTTTTCTTCTTTATAGTTGCTAATGTTGAATAATCATCGTGTTTTTTCTCTTTTCTAACTACAAATATTAATCATATAATATTTAGAAGTAGATTAGCTCTTTTACATTTTAGACTAGAATTCAATGATATAATTATTGGGATATTGCCATTTGTTGTTTAAATTGCTTTTTAAAAATGGATATATGAATTCAACATGCTCAAACATTTAAACTGTGTAAGTTAAACAATTTCAATATACAATTTCAATTGATCTCTACAAAGTTCCAATAAAATTAATAGAAAGACAAAAATTAAGAAACATAAAACAATTAAACCAAACCAAATATTTCTATATAACTTATTTTGGAACAAATATCTATGTAGGAAAATATAAATAGCACCATGGGCTTAGCCAATCATTGGCTTACTACATTTCTATTTTTTCTTACTACAATAGGGGTTCCCCATAGATTGAACAACTAATTTGGCAATACCTCTTTTCAGGAGTGGTGACGTTAATAATCCCTCCAATTAGAGGACCATAATGATAAACCCCTTGTTTACAAAGTTATTTGGAAGTATGTTAGATAATAAAATTAGCAAGTGGGCAGAAGAAAGAGATAAGTGTGCTAAAGGGCATCATTCCACAATTGATCATTGTATAACTTTAAGGTACATCATTGAAAAAGTTTGGGAGAAAAAGGAAGAAGCCTTTTGTTGATTTCAGAAAAGCATTTGACAGTGTTCCTAGGGATAAGCTTTGGCACATAATGGAGGAACTTGGGGTTCCTAAACATACGCTGTATAAAGAGGTGAAAGCCAAAATTAGAGCTTCAACATACATTTCTGAAAGTTTTAGAAGCGATATCGGGGTCAAGCAAGGTTGTCCATTGTCTCCTACCCTTTTTGGTTTATATATTGACAAGCTTGAAGAGTGGTTAAATTGGCAAGGGGGTGATGGTATCCATTTGGGCAACTTTGTTGTAAGGTTTCTTTTGTATGCATATGACCTTATTCTGATTGCTAAACCTGCTCTTGGTTTGCAAGAGCACTTACTATCCCTTGAGCATTTTTGTAGAAGGGTGGGGATGCAAGTCAATATTAGCAAAACGAAAGTAGTGGTTTTCTCTAAAAAGAAAAGAAAACATAACCAACATAAGTTCTACTTTGAAGGCAACATTCTGGAAGAAGTTGCGGATAACAAATACCTCAAAATTGACTTCAACAAAAATCTAAGTTGGGATGGCTGTAGAAAGAAAATAACTTTTGGAGGTTGGAAAGCATTTTATGCTCTTCAAAATAGGTGTAGAGAGGCAGAGTTATGGGACTGGAAAACCACTCAAACTCTTTTTTGGCTTCTATTGATTCCAATGATTCTCAAGTTGAGAAAATTCATAAGTGTTTGATTACAAACAAATTCAAAAACAAAAGTGCAGTTTCTTATGCTATATTGTTAAGTGAAACAGGGGTTGATCTTGTTGAAGCAATTGGTATGGTGCGAGTCATAAGGTATTTAAAAAAAATTGAGCAAATGAAAGAGGGCAAATGGCCTAAGGTTGTCTTTAATGACGTGTTGTGCAAAAGAAAGAAGACTTGAATGTAACAAAATAATAAATGGTTTAGTAAATGCGGTATTTGCTTGAACACGTGTCCCATAAACAATAAAGAGATAAAATCTTTTGCTATGGATAAGTTCCACAAGCTTACTTGGGATAAGGAGCTGGGGAGAAAGAAAAAGTATTATTTTGAAGTGTTTAATCCCACTCATAATCATCAACAAAAAATGTAGATAGAGGCCAATATTTCTTGGACAACCAAAATTCTTATCGCTCAGTTAAGGACTAATTCTCATCAACTTTGTTGTGAAACAGGGCGTTGGAAAATGACAAAAGAAGTATGGGAGGAAAGAGTATGTATTTTTTGTTATTCCGGAAAAGTGGAAACAGAAAATCATTTCATTTTAGAATGTTAGGCCTTCAAAGACAACAAGGAAAGTAATGCAAATATTCTAGCACCTAGCTCTTGGGATAATCTATTTAGTGAGGAGGTTGTTGAGAAGTTGGGAGTGTTTATTGTGAGGCTTCACAAGAAAAGGCCCAAATACATCAACCAGATGAAGAAGCAATTTGTCCCATAGGCTATCTTTAGCCTCATGAACGTTACTTATATTTATTTTGTTTGTGTAAATGCTGTGTTAATATTGTTGCAACATTTATTAATAAACCATAGTTTAAACAAGTGATGATTTCGCCTATAAAATAATGGTTTTTCTAGCATGATTTTGATGAAATTTGGCTGAAATATTTGGAAATCCAAATTACAACTATCAAATTTCATAATTTTAAGTGTTTAAGAAGTCTTTTAAAACACTGAATCTATTTCCATTATTAAAAAAACTATTCAAACACTCTCAATTTAAATTAAAAAATAAATAAATTTAAATTTAAAAAACCATCTGAAAAAAATTAATAAATTCCAAAGAAAATTTTCTCGATCAATATGAAATTGTCACCCCTAGAGAAGCCCTGTTAAGAATCCATAGAAGAAGAAAGAAAGAAAGAAATGATTTAACATCCATGAGGCTAAAGATAGCCTATGGGACAGATTGCTTTTTCATCTGCTTGATGTATTCGACCCTTTTCTGTGAAGCTTCAAAATAAATGCTCCCAGCTTCTCGACAAACCCCTTGCTAAATAGATTATCCCAAGAGATAGCTGCCAGCATATCTGCATAACTTTCCCTATTGTCTTTGAAGGCCTCACATTCTAAAATTTATTTAGTTATTTATTTATTTTTTGTTTTTATTTTTATTTTGTTTTTTTTATTTTTATTTATTTTTATTTTATTTATTTTATTTATTTTTTTTTTTTTTTTTTCGGAAGAACAAAAAATGCATACCCTTTCCTCCCACACTTCCTTTGGCCTTTTCTAGCGCCCTGTTTCACAACAGAGTTAACGAGAATTAGTCCTCAACTGAGCAATAAGAATTTTGGCTCTCCAAGAGATAATGGCCTCTATGTATGCTTTTGGTTGAAGATTATGAGTGGGATTAAACACTTCAATATAGTATTTTTTTTCTTTCTTCCAAGCTCCTTATCCCAAGTACGTTGGTGGAACTTTTTCATAACAAAAGCTTTTATCTCGTTGATGTTTATGGGATACGCATTCAAGCGAATGCCCCATTTACTAAACCATTTGTTATTTTGTTGCATCCAAGTTTTTTTGCTCTTGCACAATCTATCATTAAAGATAGCCTTAGGCCATCTACCCTCGTCCATTTGCTCATTTTTTTTTAAATACCTTATGACTTGCACCATAGCAATTGCTTCAATAGGAGTAGTCCCTGTTTCACTTAACAGGATATCATAAGGAACTGCACTTTTAATCTTAAATTTGTTTGTAATCAAACGCTTATGAATTTTCTCAATTTGTTTCCATTGCATGTCGGAGGCATTGCTAGCCCACAGTTCATAACCATAGAGAATCACTAGAATCACTAGAAGCCCAAAAAGAGTTTGAATGGTTTTTCAGTCCCATAACTCTGCCTCTCTACACTTATTTTGAAAAGCATAAAATACTTTCTAACCCCCCAAAGTTCTTTTCTTTCTACAACCATTCCAGCGTAGGTTTTTGTTGAAGCCAATTTTGAGGTATTTGTAATCCGCAACTTCTTCTAGAATGTTGCCTTCAAAGTAGAACTTATGCTGGTTATGTTTTCTTTTCTTAGAGAAGACCACTACTTTTGTTTCGCTGATATTGACTTGCATCCCCACACTTCTACACAAATTCTCAAGGGATAGTAAGTGCTTTTGCAAACCAAGAGCCGATTTAGCAAATAGAATAAGGTCATCTGCATACAAAAGAAGCCTTATAACAAACTTGCACAAATAAATGCCATCACCCCTTGCGAATTTAACCACTCCTCAAGCTTGTCGATATATAAACCAAAAAGGGTAGGAGACAGTGGACAACCTTGCTTGACCCCGATATCGCTTCTAAAACTTTCAGAAATGCTTGCTGAAGTTCTAATTTTGACTTTTACCTCTTCATACAGCCTATGCACCACTGCGCTCAAATGTTTAGGAACCCCAAGTTCCTTTATTTTGTGCCAAAGTTTATCCCTAGGAATCGAGCCAAACGCTTTTCTGAAATCAACAAAGCAACAAAAGACTTCTTCCTTTTTCTCCCAATCTTTTTCAATGATGTGCCTTAAAGTTATGCAATGATCAACTGTGGAATGTTTAGGTCTAAACCCTACTTGCCCTTTAGCACACTTATCTCTTTCTTCTGCCCACTTGCTAATTTTGTTTTCTAGCATGCTTCCAAATAGCTTTGCAAACAAAGGGTTTATCACGATGGTCTTAATTGGAAGGATTATTGACGTCACCGCTCTTGAAAAGAGGTATGGCCAGACTAGTTGTCCAATCTGTGGGGAGCCCTTGTTGTATGATGTTGTTGAAGATTTTTGTAATGTGAGGTGCAAGAATCTTTGAGCCTCACTTTAAATATTCTGCTTGGAGTTCAGCGAAGTCTTTTGCTTTTCCAACACCCAACTTCTTGATACCCATCTCTACCTCTTGTACCGTAAAGAGTTCAGTATCAGCACTGACCAAGGGGGGAGGGTCAACCTTGGGAACTTGCGCATAGAGTTGTCTTGCATAGTCAAACCATTTAGAAGCTGTAATATTATTTCCAATTTGTATTTTTTTTTTATTAAAGCTCATTCCAAAATAATTTAGTATTATTTTACCCAAAGAAAATTAGTACTTCCCTCCTTGAATAACTACGAAAAAAATTGACCACCGAAAACCAAAAACCAAAAACCACATTGTTAGTGGAGACCACAAAAACCGGAGAGACCAATGCCGAGGCCCAAATGGAAAACCCAAGTGGAAATTTGCTTTGAAATGCATGTTCATTGGATGCCAAACAGCGAACTCATTTTCCATGGGTTTCGCTTTGCTTCATAGAGCATTGACACGTCATCACTTGACGTGGCATAACAGGAAGTCCCGCGCAGTCATTGACATAAATGGTGAATATACATATTAAAATACAAACACTGTCGTCGAAGTGGACAAACACTACATCGAAAGAACTTTCGCAGGTTTGCTGTCTGCCGACTAGCTTCTTCATCAAGCCTCCACTCTCACAGTTCAAAGTGCAAGTGGGATTAGTTATTGAAATGAGCAAATCTATATTTGTGGGCATTTATGACCATCTAGTCATGCGTCAACATCCCAGCTGTTTTAGTAGAAGAGCACCGCCATGGAGTCGAATATATATTTCTGTGTATATACTGCAATGCGTCTGCCACCTTAGGATTTTATATGTTGGGATATGGACCAAACTGGGTTTTTGTAATCTGTTTTTCTTGTTTTCTGCAACTGTGCATGTGATTGTTGCATTGCCAAATGGGTTTCACAATTCCTAGTGATTAACCTTACTTTGGATTGGGTGGCATTGATCAATTGGCTCTCCAGATTTCATAACTGCTGGAAGCTTTTGATGTTGGGATGGATTAGTGAGTTGTGTCATATGGTTCAGAGCAGTTTTTAGTTCGAATTCTTGCGTTGGCATAAACTCAGCATGATGTTTTACTCTCAGTTTTTATTGGAGAAAAAAGGCCCATTTGGAACCATATGGATTGCAGCTCATCTTGAGCGCAAGCTTCGCAGGAATCAGGTCACAGGGACCAATATCAGTGCTGCTGTTGGTCAGTTTCTCTCTTTCTCTCCACTCTTAATGCTGCTAAATGGGTAGCAATATCTAGATTTTTTTTGTAATTTGTTGTTAGTTGACTCTTTGAACTTGTTCGTTTCTGTAATCAACTCTTAATGCTAAGTGGGTAGCAATATCTAGTTTTTTTGTAATTTGTTGTTAGTTGACTCTTTGAACTTTGTTCGTTTCTGTAATCGGGTGCTTCTAGTCGCCTGCAATTCATAATACCATGATTTTTTTTTTTTTGGTTCATTTCAAGCTTGTGGTCCTTAAAAGATGGATGAAGTGTTAACCAAAACTTCAGACATTGCAATTTCTCCCCACGGTTCTTAGATAATTTTTGTCTCCAATATCATCTTTCCTTTTAATTCCCTTAAGCTTTCTAAATAGGCCATTGTTATTACAATTCTATTCTATATTGGGAGTAGAAATTGTGGTTGGCCTTACTAAGTTCTTATACTAAGAAGTGTTCATTATATAGTACTGTACCTCTCCATTTCCCAACAGCTAGTTGACCATTCTCCAGCAAAACGGGTCTCTGCAATGCATTTTGTTGCACTCCCAAGTTAATTATATAGTACTGCAACTATCCATTTCTCAATAGCCGGGTAGCCAGGTAGCCTTGCTTCAGAGAAGAGGTCACTGATATGCAGTTTATTGTACCCCTAGGTTAGTTATAATATATATCGTACTGTAGCTATCTATATCCCAACAGCCGTTAGCTCGGCTCCAGCAAACAGGTCTTTGATATGCATTTTGTTGCACTCCCTTGGGCTGTTGTACTTGGTGGCTAACTTGTTACTGTTTAGTAAACCAACTTTTTAACCAATGGACCAAGTCTTTCAATTTTGGGTTATAGAAGAAGGTTGCAGGTTTTTAGTTTTTTATCTCAATAATGGGTCTTTTTATTTACGACATTTGATATAAATAAGATATTTGTGCTTCTTGCACTGCATTTTCTGTACTGCTATTGACTACCATATATCACTACAAACAGTTCATAGTACAATATGGTAGCAGAATACCAACAGAAAATTTGTACGAACATTCACAACAAAACTTTTTACTCTCCTACACTAATTTACTCCTATAGTGGATGCTCCTTATAGGATTTCACTTTCCTGGGACCTACATGTAGGTAGTCAAGCCCAGTCCTGCCCTGATGCCATATAAAAAATATAGACTATGATGCACAAATGATAAGCAATGGAATTTGAAAACACATTTAATATTATCTCCAGTTCACTTACAATTGTTTGTCTCTTTTATAGAGATTGGAGTTTGTTGTAAGATCTAACTACTAGTTTGAGTGATTATCTCGGCCATCGTCCAAAAATAGCTGAATTCCTAACAACTTGATATTATTACATAAGTAAGCCTTATAATTTAACATATGTGGAAAATCAGACTCTACGTAAAACTCTCTGTATTAACTAATACACAATATAATTAATTGACTTACTTTTCTTTAACATAAAGCCCATTAACTAACAGAAATTATAAATGAAGCTGAAAGTTCTGGTGATCCTCACAAGGTACTGATCCTTGCAAAGTACCAATAGCTAACACTAAAGTAAGCAGGCTATTCCTAAACATCATAACATCCCACCTCTTTGAGTTGTTTTGCTCCAAGAAGATTGTAGTGCTGGTTATTGCAGTCTTTCAAGGCCTTCCCACGTAGTATCCACAGATGGTAAATCCTTCTGCTGGCATTGTTGCAGTACCTTAGTACTCCACTTTTTCTAAACATCATAACGCTCTCCCCTCTTTGAATAGATTGTGCCAAAACAATTGTTGTGCTGGTTGTTGCAGTCTTTTGAGAACTTCCATGTAGCATACACCAATGGTAAATCCTTTAGCTGGTATTGTGGCACTACTTTTGTACTCGACTTTTTCTTTTGAGTTGTCAAAATGCATTCTAGAAACATAAGAACATGGCCATCATTTAGGGAAGGAAATATATTTGAAATTGTAACATTTTTCCCTACCAATTTTTTTAAGCATGAAACATGAATGGTGTTACACACTCATGACTCATGTCATTTCAAGAGTATATGCAACCTATCTCACTCTTGCCAGAAACTTTTAAGTTCCGTAGAGTATAGGCCGAAGTTTCTCCACCCTTTTACCTTTGAGAGACTTATAAGGTTTTGTCAGGAAGATCCATTCTCCTACTTCAACTTCCTACCCACTGCAGTGCTGGGCTTGTTGAGATTTCATTCTATCTTGGGCCAATTTGAGGTTCCCCTTTTGCTACTTCATTATTTGATGCCTTTCCTTCAGTAAATCTCTAACTAATGGCACTTGAGTGTCTTCTATTGTCAAATTAGCTAGCATAGGTGGGTCCTGACTATGAAGGGCTTAAATGGGGACATTCCAATGGATGTGTGGTGTTGTGTTGCACCCATTCCCTGCGAAGTCTAACTATTTTGGCCAAGAAGTTTGATGTTCTGAAACATAATTTTCAAGTACCTTTGACACTGATCTCTGTTTGACTATTTGTTTGAGGATGAAAGCTAGTACTTGGATTGAATATGGTACCAACAATTCTAAGCAACTCCTTCCAAAGTTTTCTGATGAATGTTGGGTCATGATCACTGACAATATTCTTTGGAATCCCTTACAGCATATAGGTGTGCTGCATAAACAATTCAAACAACCTCTAAGGCTTTGTCAACATTATCCAATAATATCAAATGTGAATACTTCGTCTATTGATTGGCCAACACAAAAAAGGTATTTTTCCCTCCCATATGAGGCAACCCTGTAATGAAATTCATGCGGATGGATTTCCACTTTTGATTTGGAATGGGCTAAGGGTTGTATTAGTCTTGGAATTTTTACATCTTTTGTTTGAACTTTTAATATGTTGACAGAATTCATATGAAGAAAGAATTTACTCCTTATATCGTAACAAGTCTTAAAGAATCCAGCTTAATCAACAAGTGAGCAATTGCTATATGTACAAAACCAACAAATAGAAGGAAGATTGTACAAAACCAACAAAACACAAGAGAGTAAATATGCAAGCATTAGAGGAGATTGTTGGAACTGTTAGACATATTTGTACATTCATTTGTGTGTGAATGCATGAGTGTGTGTGCATGTGTATGTGTGTGGGGGGGAGAGAGAATGTCTGCAATAAAATACACTAAAGTGGGGGGGAGAGAGATTTAGACTAAGTCACTTAGAAGAGATAAGGATACATAAAAGTAGAAATATAATACATGTTCACACATGTTCACTAGAATATGTCTCATCATTTCCTCCTTGCTAAGAGAAAATTGTCTCCAATTTCTGTTGTTGCTAGGGTACAACCATTCTAGTGAAGGACAAAACGATCCTTAGTTCCAGTGTAGTTGGGGTCTTTAGAGATACCCATGTCCTTGCTAAAAAGAGAGTGCTTGAACTAGTGTACAATATTCTCCCAAAGATAAGAAGTTTTTGAAAGAATGCTAGTGGAGGTTCTCCTTGTTGAAGAGGAAAACTCAAGGAATGTTGAAAACCAAAACGAAGAACCACTGATGTAGGAGGAATAAGAGGAACTGCACTAGTAGCATAGTGCACAAAATGAAGGAATGCGTTCCACTTCATAGTTGTGACTCACTCCTAGTTATACAATGGATGAGGAAGGAATCAGCGTTGAGGAATTTTATGATACAGCCTTTGTTTTATGTTGTACAGTCTCTACATGCTGGCTTCTCACATATTTCCTTTTCTTATGTCTACAGGGATAGAAATAGGTTGGTGGATGGCTTATCCAAAATTGGACTAGGAATGGATAGAGGTGCTTGGAAAATTACAACAATAGCATATATCTGATTTCATACATGATACTTGGGTTTAACTACATGATATTTTACTTTATTGTTTTGACGTATATGCTATAGAAACTCTACTATATATAGCAAATTCATTGATGATGAATTACACTTACAGATTTTCTAATGATGATATTCTTCTTTACAGTTTTGATGTATAAGCTACATAAACACTACTAGACAGAGGAAATTCATTGTTGATGGATGATCCTCTTAGTTTTTCTTATGATGATACGAATAGGGGTGAATGTAGGAAAAGAAAAATCTGCCTTTTGCCGACATTGTTACAAAATTCCTTTTTTTGCAAGGGAATGTTACTTCCAATAGGGACCTATTATACCAAAATCTAGCACCTAATATAAAGCCTCACCAGGTAACATATACAGGTTGCAACACACAGGGTGTCACCCTTGTCACCTCAACAACTACTCCCCTCTCTTTAGTGAAAGACAAAATCCAACACATGGGAGGTTTCCGAGGTAGGGCTCAGGGATCAAGTAACCCAAGGATATTAAGCTATATGCCCCCTAAGGATCCTACTAAACAAATCCATTGGATAGAGTAATGACAAACTAGTGTTTGAGGTGGATAAGGAGTGAACCCCATATTTGGGTTCAAGGGAGATATGGGTCGCTATAAAGACTATGGTTGACCTAAATAGTCCCAAATAGGTTTCTCAAACACACCAAATCCAGAAAATACCCAAGGCTTCTATAACTAGGGTTTTGAGCAGCAAATTGCAGAAAAACAATAGTTTATAACAAAAATAAATTTAGGCATGAAATTTGTGTAAAAGATATGTGAAATGAAGGATAAATTAGAGAGTGAACTAAGGACAAAATTACTACAAATTTTGATGGATAATAAGGCATGTAACAACAAATGGCTTAAAATGCTTGAAAAACATCAACTTAGCCTATCTAATGCATTTTTAAGCAATATCTAAACCTAGGGCTTTCATCAGCAAGTCATTAAATGCTGAAAATACAAGATATTGTAGCAATTTAACCCCAATTTATCATAAAACAAAAAGAAAAATGTTTCTTTATATTTTAGAAGAGTACTGCAAGTGAGATATATAATTTCCTTCTCAATCTAGCGCATATGGAGTCTAGGATACAAATCATTATAGTGCTTCTTTCGAGTGATTCTAAATCCAAACAAATTAGGGAAAATAAACTAACTTACCCTAGGTCTTAAAATTTAGATTCTCAAATTCTCAGTTGATTAAGGGAAAGAAAAACCTATCTCTATTCCTCAAATACTTGGAGGAAGGGTTTAGCTTTGTTGCCTCAAAATCTAACGGGTCTTGTAAAGGGTAACCTACAAGGCAAAAACTAGACCAAAGGACAGCGATGAGGTGTGGCCCACTATCACCACCACCACTACCTCTTGCTCTTTTGTGGATTTTCACCAGTAGCGAGGCTTCCCTAGAGTAGGTCACTTATGAGAGATATGTTAAGTTCAATGATCAAGGTGACAAGAAGGGCCTATAAAGGGAAACTCTCTCTAAGAACAAGGCTCAACAAATGTAGGGCAATTCACATCCTCTAATAAGGCCTATTTAGGGCACAAATGATCTAGAATTTGATGGATAGCAAGCCAAATGGATTAACCTAGAGTCCAAAGCCATGAAAAGGCTTCCAAATAATGAATGTCAGCAACCAATGGAACAAGAATTCTTTAAAAAGCCTCAGGTTGAAGCCTAGGGCAAAACTATGGTTTTATCTAGTGTAGGATTAACCTAGGGCAAAAGGATTTTGCTTTGAAATGGATGGATTAGCCACCTAATGGAGTTGATTTTGAGGCAACCAATACTCCTCTCAATGTTGAATCCTCCCATTAGCAAACGACTTCAACCCTAGCTAGTTTCATGCCCTAGCCCTAGCTAGCGGCTTGACCTTAAGGGGATGAAATTCAGATTAGGAGAGCGAAAAACAGGTTTGTGTTAAATTTGATGGATGATCAACAAAGTGACAAGGCCAATGCTTAGTCCTTACGATGATGGAGTCTATGGGAGCGAAAAAGATGTTGTCTTGGTAATAAGTAAGGGAATAATGAAGCCCTAGCTTTCAAAACCCTAACTATTACTTTTGTGAGGGAACAAAGTCACTTGGGAAAGCTAGTTTAAAGACACACGAAGGGGATTGCCATTCACATTCTACTAGTGAGTAATGCATACAATGTTATCATCTAAATTCTACGCATTGATTTTCAATATATACTAACACAATAGAAACCCTAGATAATAAATCATTCCATATATTACACACAAGAATAAAAATTTATCAAATCCAAGGCACAATTACAAGATAGAATGCATGTACAAGCCTTTATTGCTCCAAACTAACATCTCCAAGGCTAAAGAAATAGCTTCAAATAGAAAAGTACACCATAGAGTCACATCACCACAAGAAATCAAGAGGCTAAAATTCTCCAAGAGGGACGAAATAGTTACAAGTGATGATGATCCAATACAAATGAACCTATCCCCTATCTATATGAGGATTAGGACTAATTATTAGCCTACAAAAGCTCCTAAAACAAGTTTGATGCTTAAATGTACTTGGGTTACAAACCAACCCATTAGCCTTATGGAATTATGCCCTAATTAGCCCACACGTGTGAGCTGTAAGCTCTCTAGGGTTGACATTGTTGCACCCATTTTTTCAACTTTTCACAAGGAAGCAGGGTCCAAAGTCTTGAAGGAATTTTTTAAAAGTCAGAATCATCAGCTAGATGTTTATTATGTCATTGTAAACCCATTCTACAAGTTTGTAATGTAAATGATGCTAATGTGAACATTTAAGTATGTAACAACCTAGGTAAGCATATTATTTTTGTGACCAATTTCATCCTAGGAGGTTTTTCATCTCACTGAATATCTGTGTTTCTAAACACGGATGATCGACAAAGTTTTTTCCTCCAACCTCACCCCAAAGCTAGGGTTGAATTTATCGTCGAAGTCTTAGGTGAGTCCTAGAGTTTTAGTAGAGTCTATTGTAAAAGTGATTTGGAAATAATTTAATCTAATTGGCTAAATTATTTCATTACAAATCACTTGGTCTACAAGATCATGTTGTGTCGCAAAATTGGGTAAATGTTTTGAGGGTCTATAGCGAATGGGTATTCCCCCTTTGAAGGTTGAATTTGTAAAATCTTATGTAAAAAAAATATTTTAGTGCATGGTCCTTCATACTTAGACACCATGGCTAAAGTATTTAAGGGTGGAAAAAAATATTGAATCCTCTCATGAGTCAATTAATTAATTTTTCTAGCAAAAATAAAATTAAATCCTAAGCCAGAAAATTAATTAATTTAGAGTCAAAATTAAAAGGAGTTGTCTTTAGTGCGACTTTTTGGACTTTTCGGTGCCAGAATTTGGTGCAAAAACTTGAGGTGAAATCTTGATTTGTGTTATTTAAACTAGTTTTTTGATTGCATATATGGATTCAGCATCTTGGAAACCCCTAGGGCACTTCGAATGTGTAGGGGTTACCCATCAAGCTTGTGATTTCAATAAATTCTTGCCGGATTTTAGAGAAATTAGATCAGAAAAACCCACCAGAAAATCTTCCAAAAGGTCACACTAAAGACAACTTGAAATTAAAACGTTAGAGAAATTAATTTCTCCAAGTGGAAATATTCATGGGTCCAAAAGAAGTTAATTTTTGGAGGTCCCCCACCTAGGGAATATTGGAAATTTAAAGAAAATTTGGACCCTTGGGACTTTGGTGGATAAGTCAAAGTCATTTTTTAAGGAAATTAGCTCAAAATAATTATTTTTGAGCTAATAAAAAATGGTTTAAATAAGAAATTCGAAATTTCCTTGAAAATAATTATTTTCGATGACAAAGATTAAAATTTGATCAAGGATTTATTAGCGGTCGAGATTATTTTGACGGGGATCAAGCCAACTAGCCATTATTTTCCACTTGGAGGAATTTCTTTATAAACAGAAGGCATTTTGATTCTATTAGACATCTAATCTTATCTTGATCTCTGGTCTGATGTAATTTTGTAAACATTGGTGTGAAGCCATTGTCCTGCCAGGAACGTTTGAATATCATAATAAAAGACTTTGGGGTACAATTCATGGTGTCTTTGTCTCATTGATTTGTGGTATGTGCATTCTTATATTGTGCTTTAATATTATCTGAATCATTATTTCATTTGTATGTGATAGGAATGTTCTATTGGTAAGTTTTGGGCCTAACTTAGGTAATCAAATTCATTGTATGCTCTAATCATTTTTCTTGAGAAAATATATAGAGTTTGCAGGTTCCTGGACCCTTGGGTTCCAAGTTCACAGATTGTGGGCACAGGCTGACTTTGTTTGGACTTCGAATATTTTATATGATTTTCCTACTTCGCTAAGGTTGTGGTTAAACACCTATTTTTTGAAATACATCTAGCATTGTCATATTTTATTTAAAAAAATTATTCCTCAAAATCTTTCAAGCATTGTACATTTGTATAATAAATTTTTGTAAATAATTTTTATTTTTTAACCCTTGTTTTGCAGCTGGGGTTTGGGGTTTTGAATTTTTTGTATATATTGGGGTTTTGGGCACTTGTAAATTTATTTGTGCAGGTGAGATCCAAGAAGAATTGTTGGATTAGAGCTAGATCTAGGCCCTTGAGCATAAGATCTAGCCTCTAGAATTGTTTTTTTGCAGGACCAGCTATTGAAGAATTTGCAATAAAACTAAAGATTTGAAGCAAATTCTAAATCTTGGTGAGGGTTTCAAATTTTTTAGGGCCTTTAGGCCCAGCGTCCTCCATAGCCCTAGCTGTCCATCCTTAGCATCAGCCTTTTCTAGGCCCTAAGGCTTAGCCGCAGGCCCATAGAAGCCTCAACCTGCGTCCTTTACCCCTGTCGTGGCATTTTTTTGCCTTGGTTGGCCTGGTCGTGACCTCTAGGCCACTTTGCCTCCCTTTTTCTTCTTGTTGGAGGCCTGAAAAGGCCTTCCCTGCCTTCATCGAACCTTCTCTTACCCTCCTAGCCTTTCGACCTCTCGGTAGCCTCTCCTCCTTAGCCTGCAACCTTCTTTGGCTTGCGGCAGCCTCTTGGAGGTTGTGATATTCCCACTTAGCAATATCTAAAGGGAAATATCAATTTTGCCCAATTTTGGATAAATTCGCACTTACACTTAGGAAATGTGGGTTTAGAGGTCCCACATGAATTTTTGAGGAAAAGGGGAGCCCAAACATTAGAGGAAGGAGGAGAAAAATCGAGCTGATAGTGGTACATGGGGGCCACCCATAGAGAAATGCGGTCCACAAGGAAACACACACTCATTGGAGGGAGATTGGTGGGGGAAAGTCGAAGTTGGGCCCACATGGGCATTTGGGAGGCTTTTTGAGATTGGCTGGCGGCGCTACCTTGCATTTGGCTAATAGGTCCCAAATGCAGTATGCTTTAGAGTGCATAGAGCCAACATTATTTAACTAGAGTGAGGGAGTACTAACAAACATGAAGGAACAACTCACCAAGGCAAAGGATGGACGATTGAAAAACTTTGGGTATGGTTCCATTTTGATCTCATTTGTCTTGGAGCGGATTCCATTACTCCAACAACAACATATCTCGCTCGAGCTCTTGGATCCTAGAATCCCACGGATGCAATGATGGGTGGATCTTATGTCCACACATGTAAGTCCATCGTCCATGAGTTTCACTCCAGTCTTCTTCCCATGGCTGCGCATGCAGCTCATTATGATCGAAGACTATCCATACACTGGGATGGATTTCCATGGAGACCCAGAGCTCGTGCTCCGTGATGGCAAGCGATGGGGTTCCATAGGTAAAACAAAATCATTTTAATCATTTTTGTTTGATTTTCAAGTTTTACAAATTTTTTAATTTTTTATGTATCCGAGACTAACTATCGATTTTTACATGCAGACATTGGACCCGTTTGACCAATGGGTTCATCCTATCTTCAACGTGCTAGAGACCCACAACAGGCACCAGTTGGAGTACACAACAGGCACCAGTTGGAGTACGAGTTGTTGCAAGGGGACAAGAGGTATTGCAGGATCTCAATGTAGCCAAGACTCTCGCAGAGGTTGAGCGACATATTGAGGGATTGACCCAAGGCATAGTTGAAACTAGGGTTGATCAGATCCCTATGAGACTGCAACGTCATACTATTGGTGTTCTTGGCCGTATTAGCTGGATGCTGTGCAAGATGGCTCGCGGAGTTGCTTGTTATCATGAGCATCATTAGGATTAGTCTACTAGGAGGCTATATAGCCATTTTTGACTGCATGTATATTTTTTATATGACAGGCTGTGTGGTCATATGTGTCTTGGGCACAAGTTTTTGTAAAACCAAAATTTGAAATATATATAGCTATCTACCTATCGGTGTTTTTTATGCGTTCTATTATCTTGTTCAATGTATGTGATGTGAATTGAATTTTAATTTACATATGTGGCAAATATCTATCTAAAACATGATTTGCCAATGCATTTGTTAATGTATTTAGACTTCTAGGAATGTGTTGATATTGGATATAATCAAAATGTCTTTCCAGAAGGCGAACCCTTAAGAACATACGAAACATAGTTGGACTTCTAACTGAAAAGACATTAGTCAACTATAGTACTACAAGTTGTGAGTCAAGTCTGATAACTATACGGCAGATACCTTGAGAAATAGCATCAGACAATAGTTCGATCAGTGCGCTATACTCAACGATATTATTGGTAGAGCGACTGATACAAATCCCTTGTAAACTTACTAACATGCCACTCAGAGCATATATAGCCCATGGTACGGAAGAAAGATTCGGAGTACTATGACTAGCGCCATCAACATAACCAACACATGGTTGAAGGGATGCCAACATCTGCAAACCAAATGTAAATAGATTAGTAGAAACTGTAGGAAACTCCGAAGGGAACACACTACAAGCACACTCAACACACCTATATACAACATGTACACACTGAACTACGCAAAAATAACTTAAGCATAGTATTTCTTGAGGTACAGTCCATTTCTAGGTTGTGCCAATGGAACTCCATCAAAATCAAAAAGCTTGTAGGCCCCTTTAGCAAGAACACGTTTAACAATGTATGGGCCTAGCCACATTGGTTCAAACTTCCCAGATCCTAACTTTTCAGACTCTTGGTCATACAACAGGACAAGCTCACCTTCCGAGAAGGCACGAGGCTTGACATTCTTATTGTATTGTGCCTTAATGCGTTTCTTATGGGTCTCAATAGCCATCGCGGCTTCACGTCAGGTTTCATCTAAGCGTGTCAGATGTAAGGGATGCTCTTCTTCTATGGAAGTGGTAGGGAGAAGTTCGATAGCAAGTTTTAGAGATGCAATTTCGCACTCAATAGGAAGGAATACATCATTGCTTCCAGACAGTACACCAATTGAAATGGTGTGAATCCGGTAGCAGTCTGAACAGAGGTTCAATATGCCCATAGGGATGCATAAAGGATAAGATGCCAATCTAATTTGTGGATCCCTATCATGCGCTGAAGCATCATTTTCAAAACTTTGTTGATTGCTTCAACTTGCCCATTCGATTGAGGGTAGTAGGGAGTTGAGCTTTCATGGGGGAGGCCCAACTTGGCAGTGAGTTCATACATCATGTGATTACGGAAATGTTTCCCATGGTCTGTAAATATAGCCTGTGGTACACCAAACCTTGCAATGACATGATTGAAGAGAAAGAGAGCAGTTGTTTTGTCGGTGTTATTGTATGTAGGCATTGCCTCGACCCACTTGGTAAAATAGTCTATCGCCACAATGACGTAGCCATGCCCCACAACTGAGTGAGATTTACATGTCATAAAGTCAATGCCGCATTTCGCGAAAGGTCCAATGACGATAACAGGGTGTAAAGGCGTTGGTGGAGCATAGGTTTTATGATTGTATATCTGGAGGCATGACATTTTTTGACTGCGAGGATGCTGTTGCGAAACATAGTAGGCCAAAAGTAGCTAGCATGCAAATTCTTCTGTGCGGTGGCGTAATCAGACATATGTCCACTACATGCCCCAGAATGGAATTTATTTAAAGATTTCTTGGCCTCCTCATGTGTGAGGCACCTTCCAAAAATCATATCGATACCACAATGATAAAGGGTGTCGCTAATTATAATATAGTTTTTACCCTAATATCAGATATGTCATTGGTCAGAGTGAGAGGTATCAGGCCAGAAAGCCTGGGTCTGGAGATATATGATGACGTCTTTGTAACATGGGTCAGATGAATCTATTAGGAATAACGACTCGTCTGGAATAGAATCGTCAAACGTCATTTCTGTTTCGGCAGTGGGAAGGTCACAGATCAATTCAACAAAAACTAAGGATTTATTCGACTTGGATTTGATGAACTCCAAATTGAACTCCTAGAGGATGACAATCCATTTGGAGTACTTGCCCCCCAACAATTGTCATGACAAGATGTATTTCATGGGGTTGCAATAAGAAACAATCATAGTCTTGCGAAGCAGGGTATAGTGACAAAATATTTGGACAACCTAGACGGCCGCCGAAGCTAACTTTTCGACGTGAGTATATTTGATCTGGATATCATTTAAGTTCCAACCCAAATAATAAATAGGATGTTTGTTCCCTACATCATCTGCTTGGACCAATACCGTAGCTATGGTAGTAACTGCAGCGACAAGGTACAAGAAGTAATCATGTTGGTAATCCAGGGGATACAACAATTATGCTCGAATCAAAACATCTTTCAAGGCATCGAATGCTTTTTGGGTAGTTTCGTCCCAATGAAAGGGAACCCCTTTCTTTAACAAATGAGTAAGTCCTTTGGTCAATTCGGCATAGTTGGGAGCAAATCTCCGTAGAAAGTTAGCCTTCTCTTGGAGTCATTGAGGCTGAACAAGAGAGGAAGGAGAAGGCATGATGGGCCTCGAAAATGCCCATGTTTTCATCATGCAATATCACCATTCATACCCTAAAACCCTAGGTCTTTAACCCATTATGTACCCTAATTTCATCAATTTGCCGCCAAATCACATTTTATGTCTTGTGGTTGAATACCATTAGTTTTCTTAGATTTTCTATGATTAAAGATGATTATGCCATGATTTACTAATGACGGTTTCGCTAAGCTCATTTTCACAGGGTTCTATCTCCAAGTTTTTGCACAAGCTAGTAGAGTACGAAAATCGCCAATTTGGGGCTTTTGACACTTTCGGCATGCTTCCAGAGAAACCGAGAGAGGTTATTGTCAAAAATGATGTTGTAATACCTTTCCATAACTTGGATTGTACCCAGGTCACTCATGTGGGTATCTTGAAGGAAATTCATAAATTTGCCTAAATCTGCAATAATTTTCAAACTACCAACTTTTGCCTCGATTTTCGTGCAGATGAAAGCGAATGAAGAAAATCTGGAACATGGGTTTTGGTCCCAGTATAGCCAAATTTACTAAATCTAAAATAGTTTTCTAAAATTCCTTACAGTTTGGGAGATATACGGAGTTTTCTGAGGCCAATTTATATAAAATGTCAAGATTTGTACTTAACAATAAAATTCATATTTGCCTATTTTTATGCCACAATTACGGTTTGATAAGTTCTTGTCCTCCATCCCTTCATTGATCAACATCAACATCAACCATTAGCTATTTGAAGGCCATCTAGAGAATTCAAACATGGCATGAATTTGTTTGATTTAGAATGTAATTAATCTACAACATGTATAAGAGCAGAGCAGCAAGCATAGGAAAGGAGTCAGTGCTCAAACATGGAAGTAATTGCTGTGTATTTCGTGACTCGTTTTCAATTGAAGATATTGATAATGCTCTTGCTCAGAATTCAGTTTAAGTGTGTTGATGGATTGTTGGTGATGACAAGTTGATCGTGATCAAAATCTCTTATCTGCTGTATGTTAATTAGCTCCCAGGTGTGGCCAGGCCCACCCATCTGGGTTTAGCTTTGTATATTGCATAGTAACTCTGTGTGTTAGTTACAGTTGATATGTCCATTCTTTGCGATTTAATATCAGTTTGGTTTGCTGCATGAGAATTATCTTAGTTCAGTTGATTATAATATGCAGATGCATTGATGCCTTTAAAACCCCTTTGCTTTAATAATCCGCAACTAAATCTCTAGTGTGATTCTCATTTTGCTCTCGGAACAAAGTCATACTCTGCTCATAAACTTCGACATCATATTGATCTACAATTGACATGGATGGGCATGGAATTTATCGAACCACATGGTCATTTAATGATTGAGAAGAGTTAAGTTATTTATTGACAACGCATAGCTACTTTCAAATACTTAAATCGGATAACGTATTCAGAGATCAAAGATGAATGGAGTCTGAGTTAATTTAAATGGGATCAGTCAATTTCAACATCGTTTTCTCTTGTTTCCTCTAGTGATTGAATCGATTGACTCTCTTTTGGATTGTTCCTGCAGGTGTGTGCGACATAGGAATTACTTGTTTTAAGTTAATCATTTGAATGATGTGATTGGCATGAGTTTGGTTTAATGTAAATCAATTGATTTGATGTTAGGATTTCTGCATGAATGTATATACAACAGGAGCATTGCTTTCAGAGTATTGATTGGAGTGATTTGTCATAGCTTCAGTTAATTTCCTTTGTTAGATAGATTTCTTGATTGCTAAGTACACTGTGTGATTAATTTCAAAACGCAAAAGATTGATCTAGTGCTAGTTGTTAAAGCAATTTCATTTGTCTCATTTGGATTGTTGATTTCCCTGTTTTGTTTGAATGCTTGGTTATGTTTTCCATAGCTTAGATGCCTGAGTGGATTTCAAAAACAAAATATTAATTCGTTAAGCTTTCGAATAGGGTTATTTTCAGTTTGAAGGTTGATGCCACTATAGGGTAATTTAGAGTACAATTTCTAAGAGTTATTCATTGATTGCCATGTTTGAGTAAGCTAGTGCTTGAAGTGTTCTCATTGCCATAATCAATTAAGGACCTGTATGCAGTTTGATTAAGAATACAAGTCAAGTTGGTAAGTTAAAAGGGAAAACAGAGTGTCCAGTTTAGTACTTAACCTTAAGATCTTTGGTGTTGACAAATTAGTCAATGAGTTTTGAGTACTGTTTGGCTTGTCACTGCAAGTAGTAAATCTTCTAGTGTGGATTGTAAGAACTCAAACTCAAGTGTTTTGATTGATTGAGTTTGTATACAGTCTGTTTAATTGAGTATTCATTATCATAACCTGAGATCTGTGGTAAAAAAGGTCAAATTATTCGTTAAAGTCCAGATTTAGGCTCAAATTCCAAATAGGGTAGTTCATAGAAGTTTGAAAGTCTTTAAATCAAATTTGATTGTTGAGTTTGCTTGTGTTAGCTAGATGTTTGATTTCTTTTAAGTTTGCAAGCATTAGTATATTTATTACCCAGCTGATCATTATAAAGGAAACGTTAAAACTCTGACTAAGAACTGAATGTAGAAAGTGCAATACAACTCGTGTTTACGAGCTAGATTGACAATTAAATATTAGGAGGATTAATTATCAATTAAAACTCCCAACATTTTGGCACCGTTGTCGGGGAAGTTGTCATTTCTTATTCAGGTAACCATTATGAGCAGAGTTTCAGGATCTTGTAGGACTGTCAGAGGGCGGAGAGAGTATGGTAAGACGTGAGTGAAGAGCCACGCATCCACTTTTGTTGGGGTTGCTCCAAAGTCTGACCGATCACGACTTGTTCTTGAGTTTCTATTTCCTTTATCTTTATGCGTAGAAGTAGAAGCAGTTTGATTTCATTTCCGCATTTCATGTGATTCGCAAAAGTTTGTAAATCTCACAGACTTAGTAAGACACATCTACAGGAACCATAACTAAGCCTCACAAGCAGCATAGGCCTTAGAATAGTCTGAAACACTCTGTGAGATTTAATTTCCGAATTGTTTTGCTTTTAGTAGATTAAATAGTATTCTGATTCACTCTCAAGTGGGGGGAGTTTTATTTCAGTCAATATAGCTTTTAAATTCATCTTCAGATTCCAAGAACTCCCGTTACTAATCTGTGTGTGGAGACAGGGACTATCAATCAACCAGATGGACTTGAAGATGATAAATATGAAGGACCTCTCACAAGCCCTAGCAGCTGCTGGGATCTTGACCTCTACCTCTCAGGAAGAGAACTTCTTGACAATATTCAAGAACTTGTCCATTTCTCGACCACCACAAGAGGATTTGGAAGTCTCTTTTGATTTCTCTTACCACTCATCTAAGGAGACAAATGAATCATGCACTATAATCAGTGGAGAACATCCACTGGAACTTGAGATCGAGGAGTTCTTGACATGTCTATCAGCAGATCCGGAATGTAATCAAGAGACTACTCACCCTACGGAGAACAATCAACATGACATGGAAGAAGAGGATGAGCAACATGGGCCAAATCAATAAATGGACCAAGAATACCATGATTACATCGAACATTGGTTCCGAACAACAACTCAAGCGAGGCAGTGTTCTCCTCTCCTAAAACTCTTGTTTTCATATCAAGTACATTTGTTGGTTTTTCATGCTCATGTACACTTCCAAGTTTATATGTTAAATTTGAGCATGAATATCTATTTGTACCTGCTCCGCACATGGCTTCATTGGAAGTACTCCTTCACTTGAAGGAGTTTATCTCCCTTTCTTCAGCAGAATAGGAAAGTTTGTGTTGTAAATAAATAAATGAAAATAGTAAAGAGAAAATAAGTCCTTTTGTGAAAACCAGCTTGTCTAGCGCAACTGGGCAGGGACTTTGCTTGAAAACCAGGTAATTGGCGGGCAAGTTCCCAATAATGTTTGTAATTTTATACGAGTTATTCAAATCATGTATATTTCAAATCATTATGTCTTATACTCGTGTTGGTTGATGTGGGATCCCTTAAGGCCCACCTGCCAACAAGATTTGTCCCATCGACATCAACAAATTATATGGGACCAAGGCTAGGGTTAGATCAGGTACTTAGGAGCTTGCATGCCTTAATGGCAGGTATCCTTGTCATCTACCAAGGGAATACATCAATGTTTCTTGGTGGATGAATTCTACAGTCCATTCGACTTTGACAAATCTAATCATGGCTAGTAGAATGTACCTAGTGCCTTGATTCCCATTGACATCACGGGAGGGATATCTCGCATTGATTAATGACTTCCTCAATGTTTGGTAATCCAATGATTCTTGCTTATGTTTGACATCGACACCATTGATTCACATAAGCAGGATTGCACACGATGTGTAGCGGTTGAAGACTATATGGTTTCGTGATCTCAGTACAGATTTGCAGTAGTGTGGACATTTGTAGTAGCATTTTCTTTTCCTGTAGCAGTCATATTGTTTCAATAAAGGTTGCCATATAGTAGCTTGATCATCATTTGCACCAATCATCTTCCTTCTTTGTTTGGGGACATACAACTCCTTAGGCATGGGGGGAGAAGGGGACCTTCATTTTTCAGCCTCCTTTACTATCTCCAATTCAGCCTTCTTCAGCAGATCCATGTACACCTCAGGAGCAGTCATTCCAACTCCTACTTTCAGCCGTGTTTTGGTTCATCTTCCACTTGATCTTACAACAACAAGTACATCAAAAGTAAAGGTAACCTGAGGTAAAGTTGGCTTAAGATTCTTTAATTCATTAGAGATTTAAGGAAGCTTTGATGATTAACCACCATGTATTCCATTCTCCATATACCTTTCATTTGCAAATTCCTCATTCATAATAAAATGCATGCTACTCTAATTAGGTCATAATCATGAAAAGAAAAGTATCTTAGTTCATGTAAAAGAAAAACAGTAACTATAGTACCTTCCCCTCCTACATTCACACATATTGTCAATTGAATGTATCCAATAGAGGATGAAATCATTGCTACCCTTCGTAAACGAAAAAAACTCCATAAGCATTGGCCTCACAAGAGTAGCATATGCAACCACCTCACCTCATCCACTATCACCATCACCACCTCATCTCATCCACCATTTCTATTGTCACCTATCATCTCATTCATCATGGCCTCCTACCATATCTATTGCTTATCCTCAATTTGTATTTCTGTCGCAATTAAATCTATGGCAATCAAATAAGTATGGTGTTGCTCCACAAGAATCAACACTCCAAATCTTCACGCAACAATACTCCACAAGAACTAACCCTGCCCAAAGTAATGATGCCATAAGAACTTATATATGAACAGAGTATTTGTTTGCATGAGGACATGCAAAACCTCAGGCATGGGGGGATGATGGGCCTAAAAAATGCCCATGTTTTCATCATGCAATATCACCATTCATACCCTAAAACTCTAGGTCTTTAACCCGTTCTATACCCTAATTTCATCAATTTGCCGCCAAATCACATTTTATGTCTTGTGGTTGAATATCATTAGTTTTATTAGATTTTATATGATTAAAGATGATTATGCTATGATTTACTAATGACGGTTTCGCTAAGCTCATTTTCACAGGGTTCTATTGCCAAGTTTCTGCATAAGCCAATAGAGTACGGAAATGGCCAATTTGGGGTTTTTGACACTTTCGGCATGCTTCCGGAGAAACCGAGAGAGGTTATTGTCAAAAATGATGTTGTAATACCTTTCCATAACTTGGATTGTACCTAGGTCACTCATGTTGGTCTCTAGAAGGAAATTCATAAATTTGCCCAAATCTGCAATAATTTTCAAACTACCAACTTCCGCCTCGATTTTCATGCAGATGAAAGCGAATGAAGAAAATCTGGAACATGGGTTTTGGTCCCAGTATAGCCAAATTTACTAACCCTAAAACAATTTTCTAAAATTCCTTACTGTTTGGGAGATATGTAGAGTTTTCTGAGGCCAATTTATATAAAATGTCTAGATTTGTACTTAACAGTCAAATTCGGATTTGCCTATTTTTATGCCATAGTTACGGTTTGATAAGTTCTTGTCCTCCATCCTTGCATTGATCAACATCAACATCAACTGTTAGCTATTTGAAGGCCATCTAGAGAATTCAAACATGGCATGAATTTGTTTGATTTAGAATGTAATTAATCTACAACATGTATAAAAGCAGAGCAACAAGCATAGGAAAGGAGTCAGCTCTCAAACATGGAAGTAATTGTTGTGTATTTCGTGACTCGTTTTCAATTGAAGATATTGATAATGCTCTTGCTCTGAATTCAGATTAAGTGTGTTGATGGATTGTTGGTGATGACAAGTTGATCATGATCAAAATCTCTTATCTCTTGTAAGTTAATTAGCTTCTAGGTGTGGCCGGGCCCACCCATCTGGGTTTAGCTTTGTACATTGCATAGTAACTCTGTGTGTTAGTTACAGTTGATAATGTCCATTCTCTGCGATTTAATATCAGTTTGGTTTGCTGCATGAGAATTATCTTAGTTCGGTTGATTATAATATGCAGATGCCTTGATACCTTTAAAACCTCTTTGCTTTAATAATCCGCAGCTAAATCTCTGGTGTGATTCTCATTTTGCTCTTGAAACAAAGTCATACTTTGATCATAAACTTCGGCATTGTATTGATCTGCAATTGACGTAGATGGGCATGGAATTTATCAAACCACATGGTCATTTAATGATTGAGAAGAGTTAAGTTATTTATTGACAACGCAGAGCGACTTTTAAATACTTAAATCGGATAACGTATTCAGAGACCAGAGATGAATGGAGTCTGAGTTAATTTAAATGGGCTCAGTCAATTTCAACATCGTTTTCTCTTGTTTCCTCTAGTGATTGAATCGATTGACTCTCTTTTGGATTGTTCTTGCAGGTGTGTGCGACATAGGAATTACTTGTTTAAGTTAATCATTTGAATTATGCGATTGGCATGAGTTTGGTTTAATGTAAATCCATTGGGTTGATGTTAGGATTTCTGCATGAATGTATATACAACAGGAGCACTGCTTTCAGAGTATTGATTGGAGTGATTTGTCATAGCTTCAGTTAATTTCCTTTGTTAGATAGATTTCTTGATTGCTAAGTAGACTGTGTGATTAATTTCAGAACGCAAAAGATTGATCTAGTGCTAGTTGTTAAAGCAATTTCATTTGTCTCATTCGGATTGTTGATTTCCCTATTTTGTTTGAATGCTTGGTTATGTTTTTCATAGCTTAGCTGCTTGAGTGGATTTCAAAAACAGAGTATTAATTCGTTAAGCTTTCGAATAGGGTTATTTTCAGTTTGAAGGTTGATGCCACTATAGGGTAATTTAGAGTACAATTTCTAAGAGTTATTCATTGATTGGCATGTTTGAGTAAGCTAGTGCTTGAAGTGTTCTCATTGCCATAATCAATTAAGGACCTGTATGCAGTTTGATTAAGAATACAAGTCAAGTTGGTAAGTTAAAAGGGAAAATAGAGTGTCCAGTTTAGTACTTAACCTTAAGATCTTTGGTGTTGACAAACTAGTTAATGAGTTTTGAGTACAGTTTCGCTTGTCACTGCAAGTAGTAAACCTTCTGGTGTGGATTGTAAGAATTCAAACTCAAGTGTTTTGATTGATTGAGTTTGTATACAGCCTATTTAATTGAGTATTCATTATCATAACCTGAGATCTGTGGTAAAAAAGGTCAAGTTATCTGTTAAAGTCCAGATTTCGGCTCAAATTCCAAATAGGGTAGTTCATAGAAGTTTGAAAGTCTTTAAATCAAATTTGATTGTTGAGTCTGTTTGTGTTAGCTAGATGTTTGATTTCTTTTAAGTTTGCAAGCATTAGTATATTTATTACCCAGTTGATCATTATAAAGGAAACGTTAAAACTTTGACTAAGAACTGAATGTGGAAAGCGCAATACAACTCGTGTTTACGAGCCCGGATTGACAATTAAATTTTAGGAGGATTAATTATCGATTAAAACTCCCAACAAGGCAGATCAAGGATCGCCTGGAATTTCAATGGGTCAATACGAATTCCTTGCTTCGATACAACGAAGCCGAGAAGTTGATCGGAGCTTACACGAAACACACACTTGTGTAGATTGAACCTAATATTATAATGCCACAATGTAAAAATATAACCTTAAGATGCATCGGATTATCAACACGATGTTTCACGTGAGCAGGTAGGTCGTCCAAATATGGTTTTACGATGTGCTTAATGTCATGGAAGGCATAATTCATTGCCCTCCTCAAAGTCGACCAACATTTTTCAATCCAAAAGGGAGCTTTCAATACGCAAATGTGCCCCATGGACAAATAAATGCGGTTTTATGTGGGTCCGATGGGAGAATGTTGATTTGATTGTAGCTGGAAAAGCCATCCATAAACGAAAATACTTCACTGCTAGCACAATTATCAACAATTTGGTCGATAAACAGGGTAGGATAATTGTCCTTAGGATAAGCACGATTAATGTCTCGGTAATCTACATACACACAGATTGTTCTCTATTTCTTCATGACAGGAACAATGTTTGTGACCCAATCAGTTAGAGGTGCTGGGTAGATAAAACCAACACATAGAAGTTTTTCAACTTCCGCCTTAATAGTGGTATCCTTCTTATGATGGACTGGATGTAGGCGCTGTCGAACTGGCTTAGCATCAAGATATGTTTTGATTTCATGTACAACAATGTCTGGGTCAATACTTGGCATCTCTTCATAAGAACAGATGAAAACATCTCTAAACTCCTGAAAAAGGGCTTTATAGGTCTTGATCTCATCGGGAGAGCAAGATGCACCAATATGTACATTCTCGACAATTCTAGGTTTGTTTGAAATATCGAAAGGAATAGTCTCTTCAATATTCGACACATTCTTCTCATAATCGATATCATGGATAGATACAGAATTCACAGACATCTCAATGACATTGGGCCAATAGAGATCACTAAGATTATCCTCGGACGAATTTGGCAAGGAGGAATGATGGTGATGGTTGTCCCACGACGCATCATCTAGCATCATGATCTCCATGATTCCCTCATCAGTAGAAAATGTACCAGAGAAGGGATCAGAGGATATGCCGTAATCTAAGGAATGATCAACCTAATTGATTGAAGAGGAGAAATTAGAATGTGCTGCATAGGCCGCATATATGGCTTCATAGTCGAGCTCAATGGGATTGAGCGACATGCAGTGACCTAAGGTTTCAATACTAGATTCATCCGATACTACCCAAGGATCAGAAGGAGTAGCACAAGAAGAAATCATCTTGACATAGGCAACTGGATTAGAGTTGTCGGGAAGGGACTGAGGAAAAGGAGGAGGAAGTGAAAAGGTTCCCATGAGGGAAGAATCCTTGAGCAGTCCAACCTGGACATGTTGATATGGATGTGGGGTTTCCCCCACAAGAGGGATGCTTCCAGTAACTTGAGAATTGGTAGCAAAGAAAGTGAGTTGATCAATGGCTACTATACCTCCCTTATGAGGGAAAGATACCATTTTGAAATATGTTGAAACAACAACAACCATAGCATAAACCTATGTACAACCCAGTAGAAGGTTATAATCTAATGGTCTTTCGATAACTTCGACTTCTGTTGACACTGTCTTGCCACCTAATTCAAGTTGTAATGAATTCAAAGTTCCGTAAGGGTTGAAGCCTCTTCCATCAAAGGCTTTAAGAGTAGTTGGTGACTGATTTAATTGAGGAAAACCAATGGCCTTCTAGAAAGAAAGTTACATGATACAGGATGAAGTTCCCTCGTCCACAATGATGTGATGGATGGTCTTACTTTGAACGACAACCTGAATCATGAAAGCTAATTGGGCTGGAAGTCGAGGCGTATGATTCTCATGGTTAAACACTACAAGGTTAGAATTCGAGGGATCAATACATCCAATTGCGGAAAGTAAAGCTTTCTTCTAAGAAGGACAATTTTTGCAACACCTCGAGAGTTGGCATAGTTGAACGAGCTTGAGCCAGATCCTCAATTATGTTATAATTTTGAGTAGCTCTCGCATGAGGGTGGAATGCAGATTTATGGATAATGCCCTTGGGAGGCTTAATCGTTAATTCAGTAGGAATTGTATTTGGAGTAGGATCCGGTAGGGATGCGGTAGAATTGGCAGGTTGGTTAGTAGTCTGACCAGTCGAGGGATTCAAATTACCATAGTCTTTATTCTTGGTTTCCACCACAACATCATTTTTTGGCTTAGTCGAGGAAAGCATCATAATCGAGGAAGAGGAAGCGGGATCTCGAGCAACCATGTTAGTCTCTTGATTAGGAAAGGGATCTTCCAACACAGCGGGTGCAGCGGATGACTTAAGGAATTGTTTTACTTCCGCCCGATGTGGGCAGTCGCAAGTGAAATGCTACTCATTACAAATTAAGCATGGATGATGAGGTTTTTTCTTTTCATTAGAAGATTGGTTATTTTGTTTGTCCTGCAGAGGATTATCTTTCTTCTTTTTACCTTTGCCTTTATTCCTACTTCCTCGTTGCTGAGATTTGCCTTTTGTGAGAACGACATTAATCTCGAAAGTAGAAGTTGCAGTAGTGGAGGAGGGGCTTTGGGCAGCGACAACAAGAGTCGAACCAGATGGTTTACTGACTAACTGCTGGCTAGCAAAACCAATCAGGCCATCAACAACATGTGATTCTTTACCGAAAGATGGAGGAACAGTTTGTTTGGGTCGCGGAGCATTAGGTATTTTATTGCAAAGCGTGCCATATTGTGTATAAACAAAATCCAAATATTGGGCATGAGCAATTACTTGCTCTTCGGTCACAACTCCACCCTTAGCAACATCTTCAGTGATAGGCACTAATAAAGACTTAGTGAACCATTCAGCTAACAGCTGAACAAGAACAAAGGTTTTAACCAAACGACAACGACGTCGCCACTCGTGAATGTGATAAAAAATGGGTGGAATTAGATTGTTTGAAATTGGTCAAAAAGTTCAATTCCAGTCTCATATCGAATGGGTAACTGAAAATGAGTTAAGAATGTGGTTGATAAGGTGCTGAAATTATTGAACGAAGCTCGTGGTAGTTCAATATACCATTTTGTTGCCGTACCAGTAAGTGTGCGCTAGAAAAAACGTAAACTGATAGAGTCATCATTTAGAGAGTTCGAAGAACACCATAAATGATAAGTCATAACATGTGTAGATGGGTCTTTTCCAGGATTACCATTGAACTTAGGGATATCACTGGGCAATTTCGCAGGAATAATAGGCCCCACCAAGGAGAATGGAAAATGGGATCATTTGTAAGTCGGGTTAGATCTGGAGATTCAAAAGTTGCTACAAATGGCAACTGCCTATTGAAGTCCGATGGAGGATACCCTGGGTAAGATGGGATGGCCTGAGCAATAGGTATTTGCATTCTTGGATAGGGAGGATTCTGATAACTTGGATACACATAACCTTGCTGCCCAACTTCAGGATAACCTTGTAAAGTTTGAAACAACTGGGTTTGGATTTGTTGTCCTTGGTAAGGTATTTGAGGGATATCTTGATATGGTTGCCTTGTGGAATTTCGCATCATCCCAACATAAGGTTGGCTAGGTTGTGCCTGCTCCATACCATATACAGGTTGACCCACTTGGATTTGAGGAATAACATGGCCAAGCGATGGGGGTTGTAAGATACTTTGAAGAGGCTAGGTAAATGGGGTCTGGGAGGCTTCAGGTACCGGTAAAATAGGTTGAGTCAAAGATGCAACTTGCAAAGGTTGAATTACATTAACTTGATCTTGAATAGGTTGACGCATAGGTCGATAAGTAGGAATTTGAGATGTAGATGGAACAGGTTGAGAAGTTTGAACTAGATTCACAACCATGCCAGGTTATATGGTCAATGTAGGTTGCCAAGTATTAACAACCATTCTTGGATGTGGAGGACTTGAATGAGGCTGAGCACTAACTTGCAATGTTTGATGAGGAGATGGGAATATTCCGACAATAGGTTGCCCCCGTTCCGGAAGAGGAGGGGAATACGAAGGAAACTGCCCCGCAAGAGGAAGGTTCTGTATATGAGGTGGATTGGGCTGTTGTAGGTGTCCATACCCATTGACATAAGGACCAGACTGCTGCTCAATTGTAGGTTGAGATGGAGGAGAAAGAGCATACTGTGTAGCGCTCATCAAATAAGTGCTAGATACGATTCCATAAGAGGATAGCATGGAAGAAGTCCATGGATTGGATGCCGCGCGAGAAAAGGTACCAGATAATGATTGGTAACTAGGCGGGACAGACGGGCCACCATATAAATGTGTCTTTGGCGATGTTGCAAACATGGATGAAGTTGCAACATGGGTTGTCTTGGTCATAGTGGTAGATGTACGTTGAGAAACCGTAGCGGACTCAGTCATGGTTAACTGTCCCAAAGAGGATTGTCGAGGGAAATTCAAGGGTGAGTGGAAAGGAGATGAACCAGACAAAGGAGCTTGTGATGGAGTATGAGAAGGAAAAGGATCTGCCTGGTAAAGAGGAGTCCCCCTCAAATCGATAGGGGAGGAGGGTCGAGGCTCTTCTTGAGGAATCTCCTCAATTCTTACAAGACAAGGTGGAAGTGATTCACTGTCAAGTCCAAGATGTATAGGTTGCGGTTGGGTCTAAGACAGAGGAAGAGAAGAAGAATGTCCTGATTTAACAGGTGTAGTTAACTGAGGTGCCTTAGGTTGTATAATCTCAGGTTCTAATGTTTCTGATTCAAGATACTCAGGTTCAGTAACCTTAGGTAATAAAATCTCAGGTTCTCCTGTTTCGACTATGTTAGACTCACTAGAAAATGAAGAAGTAATCTTGGGTTCAGTAGTCACAAGAAGAGAGGATTTTGGTGGCTAAATTCAGATGGAGGACCAGAAGGAGTAGATTCGGTAGTTTGCGTGTTTTTGTTCTTCTGACGACGTCCAGGAGTAGCCTCAGGACGAAGAGGAGGCAATCTTTGCATCTTACGCGAACGACGGGGTGGAGGAGGTTGTTCTTCCATGTTGGTTTAATAAATTTAAAAAATTAACAACAAAAATAAATCAAAAGAGGGTAATCTAGTCAAAAGGGTTTACCAAGCAACTGTGAATTGCAATATACCAACTTGGATAACCATGGATTTGTGTACGGGCAGACAATCTCCCCAAATGTTGTGTTCCATGTATCACAGTATACAAGGTGGACGACTTGGTTACCTAAGGTGAAGATAACAACCTAGTGTGGACTTCCAAAATATACCCGAAGGTACGGGGAAGCGTAGTCCGTGTTAGTGTTGTCTAATGTGTAATCGTACAATGAAAGCATTCCCGTATACTTTTCATGCGTGGAGCGCCATCCAATATACCCGAAAGTACGTGGGGAACGGTTTGATACACTTACGTACATGGAACGAGATATCACCCCTGGAATGCAACGCTGGAAAAAAACGACAGCTCCTATGTTTATAGATGCCAGAACACATCTCTAGCCTAGACCTCTAGATGTTTGTGTTGATGTTTCAATAAATTTTAGTTTTTTTCTTGAATTATGTTTCAATTTTCAAGGCTCATTGCGAATTTCACCTGAATATCCTAAGAATGCAATCTAGCATGATAAAACAATTTTTTTTCTTGTCAATGAAAATCTATGTACGGGAGGGAAGAGGACAAAGAGTAATACATCATACAAAATGCAACAAACAATTTTTTTTAAATCAATTCCCCTAATGCAATTGTTCCAATTTCCAATTCCACACACAAAACCCTAAATATAATGAAAAATGCAAAATGATGAGATTTTTCTCTTCAATCCTCTTAATTTCGAAATTAAATGAAAACTAAGATGCTTTCTAAATCACTGATAAGAGAAACAATACAGAATGATGACTGTAATATCAATTCCTTCAAGAAATCAATGATTAAGAAAAAATTCACCAATGACCTAATCGATAAGAACAAAGCAAAATCCAAACAAATTCTTATCAAAGGCTATTAAAACCAAAATCAAACAAAGTGAGGGCTTTTTAGAGACCAAGACACACTCAGGGACAAAAGGAAAACCAACTGGAACAAAGCATATTAGAGAGCAAGGCAAAAGAGGCATTTTTTTGCATCTTACAGGGATTAGCATAGGTGCAGAACAAGCACCAGTGCTCTACAACGTGTTACCGACCATTTTGTGGGTGATATCCCTAAGAGAAATTTTTTTCCAAGATGGTTCTTAGTCGGCAACTAGCAGCCCCTTGTAGCCACCAACTAGCTCGTTGTGCCATTTCTCTGCCACCTGAGCCATCCATGTGGTCCCTCACCCATCTATCATGATCGTATGTTTGAAGGTGGGCCTCCTGAACCCAAAGGTATGCCTTGTCATTTGGTAATTGAGTATTGTAGTTTGCTTATCATGGACACTTCTATGGGGGGATTCGGTGGAAAGAGTGGGATAGGTCTTTGCTCTTGTCACATAGACCTCTTTTGCATGTTAACCTTGGACCCTAGTCCCGTGGGATCTCTTTTACTAACCTTTGGGATTTAGGGATGGTACTACATGGGAAACCCTGATTTTGGTTGCGTGGTCCCGCTTCCTCATCCACATAGATTACTCCCCTTCCACTCATTATAACCCCATTCTTTATTTCTCTTTCCAGGGTCCACATCTCTCCATTAGGTCCACATAGGGTTAGCCTTCCCCTTACCCTTTCCCACACCTTCGGTTGGGCCTGGAATGATGCCCCAGAGGTTGATGTAGCTAAAAAGAAAAGTAAAAGCATAATTGGCCACATTCAACAAGAAGATGTACCACAAAATGCAAAAGATGGTCAAGACAAACACATTTAGCACATAGGCAAAAGCCAATACATGAGCTCTACCCCATCATCATGGCCATCACTCTTGTTCCTACAGGCCCTAGATGAGCTTTGTTTATAATTTAGGAACCCATGATTGTCCCAACCCTTGGTAGGCAATGAACCACCCTACCTTAAAGGGGGTATCCACTGCTATGTCTTACACATCATGCTCTTATCCCTTGAGCCCAGAGCAGTTAATTAAAGAAAAATCATAAAAGGCAAAAGACATTTAAAGAAGGGTGGAAAAATCAAGGCTAGGGCACTTCATGTACAATGATTGCTCCCTCCTATATATTATATACCCAAGTGGGGGCTTCCCTTTTACTAGCTACCCTTGTACCCTAGCATGTGGCCCAGGGTTGCCCCTTTCAGTCCCTACTCCATTCATCTCTTTATCACATGCCGCCACCCTTTAAAGGATGTACCTGACACATACTATCCCCTTTAGAAGTAGAACCACCTAATAGGATTCTTGGTTAAACCTATTTGTAGCTTGAAGATATTAGCATATGCCAAAGCCCACTATGGAAGGGCATGCCATTATGAAGTGCCCATTTGTTGTACATGGTTTGTAAGCTCTTTTACTCGATTTCCTTTAATGACTTGTTGTATTGGAAGACTAGGGGACACATTGGATCTTATGCAGGATTGCAGATGGTCTCCATTTTGGATTTGGTCTCCCTATATGGGGTCCTAACCCTCCAGAGGGCTACATTGGCACATTTAGGGTGTGTTTTGAGACCCATGGGCTTGCACGACATTAGAAGACACTCCAAAGATCCCCAGAGATGTTCAGATATTGCTTGAGATTCGCATATTGGATGAAGAAGATGCCCCTGGTTCACAATGCCCAACCGGCCCCACAGTTGTACCATGCTCTTGGAAGATGACCCAAGATTTGTATGTTGATGTGGCATCACTTACACCATCATTTGAGCCCTTACAAATGGTCTACAGGCATCTTCGACCTACTTGGAGACCCATGAGGTCACTTGTGTGCCCTCACACTCATTGGGAGCACCACAGGTTTATTATTTGGAGAAAAAGGGGCCAACCCCTTGTCCACTACTTTTGGGAGTCCTATTCATCATTATGGCACGTATGGACTTCATCAAGCTTCTTAGAAGGCCCAGCGACATGTATTGTTGATCATTCGACCTCTTGAGAGGCTTATTCTTTTGCTTATGAGTTAGTTTGGTGGGCGTGTCACCGAAAGTTAGTTATTTTCCACATTATTTTATTGTAGGGGCTAATGTAGGCCTGATTAGCTAAATCAAACTCATTAGAAGTGTATAAATACAAGAGATGTGAATTCATTTTAGCATCATCACTTGGGGTTGGAACTTGTATCTCTTCAGAGATTTTTGATATCCTTCTTGGAGGATGAATTTTTTGAGCATGGAATGAATTTGATGTTTGGATAATTTTCATATGTCTTCGAGCTTCTTGATGGCAAGTTTTTGGATGGTTGGATATATTCTTATACATGTAAGTACACTTTAATTCTATTATTTCTTTCTAATTTTGTCACATACATTACTACGGGGATTTCGCTATACTAGGGCTTATTTGTTGTATCTCTTATGCAATGTCGTGGAAATTTTGTTTTTGGATAGTGAATGCTTCACGTATGGGGCATGTTTAATGAATGAATGTTCCTAGGGATGTTTCACTACTGAAATTCATCTTGATATGCAATTTATCTTGCAAAACGAAGTATAAAGTCTTTGAAGTTGCTTTTGTCGCTGCCCTAGAGCCAAGTGAAGTTGTCTTTGAGGCTTCCTTGACCTATAAAATTTGAAGGTCCATAGTCACAATTCTACCCGACTCCAAATCTCCCCAAAGGATTATGCACTAGTCCACCCAAAGGTGATCACCTTAAACCTTTTTCATCCAACTCTCTCTCCTTTTCTAGGCCCAGCCCATTAGGTCCCCTAGGGCATCATTTATCTTGCAAACCACCCATCAAAAAAATTCGATCTCTTGGCCCCTACTGTGCTGGTGTGCCTTCTAGGTGCCCTCCAATTTTGAAGAAATTCCGACGGTGGGATTTTGAGATATCTCAAGCCCTAACCTCGATATTGAATCTTGCCCTTGGTTTCCTTAGGTTAGAAGCCTCATTGGGACCCCCACATTGTCTTTCGTTAAAAATTCTTTCTTTGGTCTCTTTCTCCCTTTGGAATAGGCCAAGTGTATCTTTGGTTGCTAAACCCTACCCCCTTGACCTACCCCTCGGGTCCACTTGGTCCTGTGTGGTCCCATACACCATTAAGGGTAATTCTTCAAGGATCACTGGGAATCCAAGCTTTTACAAGAATTTCAAGGTCTAGGAACCCCCATTATAAGATACATACCCGAAACCTAAACCATGAAGTTCCCCTTAAGCCCTTCCTTGAGAGCTTTAAACCTTGCCTCCAAAGCAAGCAAGCCACATATTTGAGCCTCTATTTTGAATAGGCTTCTAGAATCAACCCTCACCCTATCACTGGTCTATCCATTTAGTGATCCTTGTCATAATGGGTCTCCTCCCATCAATGAAAGTCCGTAAAGAGCAGGGAGCTTAAGCCGAGGTGACAGTGGGCTATTGCTCCATTTGTTTCCTGTACGCTAGTAGTAGCCCTTCAAGGATCCCCTTTTAGGACCCCTGCTAGTTTGAGCCGTAACACAGCGCAAGTGCAGAGGAGGAGATGCATTGGAGCACTCTATCTCCAAACTAGTGTTGCAAGAACCGCTCCCCCCCATAAAAGGATCTGGAGGCAGAACCGCGTCTGTACGGATCCACCATCGATCCTTCGGCGGAACCATGGATCCAATTTTCGGATCTGTGGTTCTGCCTTTTTTCAACGATTCTTGGAATATTGGATATGTGGGGGCTTGATCTGCGGTTCTTGTTACTCGATCTGTGGATTCGGAAATGATCAGGTGCAGATCTGTGGAGGTTCGAGTGTGTATCCACCGCGGATCGCGAGCAGATCCGAGAGAAGGTGGATGGTTCACATGGTTCCGCGAGGCTTTTTTTGTTTTTTTTGGAAATTTCAAACTGTTATGTGAGGAACTACGCTTTCCGGATACTCCCAAGGTGCCCCTTGATGCTCCCTAGACACTTCTTAGATGCTCCCTAATGGTAATATTAAATTCTTAAAGTTAAAGGATGGAAATGAAAGATAAAGGAGAATGTCACGTTTACTTAAATTTTTAACATTACCATGAAATGAATCTGGATGTTTGAGAGTGGTTCCAACCTCATCAGACTTCATATGGAGAAAATAGAATTTCATATCCCATTCAAAATTAACAGACGTAACAATTTTTTGGATCAATGGGATTGGGCATTTCATTGGATTATATCGTGTATGAGGGCATGTGATTGGCATTAAATAAAGAGCACCAAGCCCTATAGGTACCCCAGTGTTGGTGTTGTTGATTGTTGAACTCCTATGTCATGGCCTTAGCAATTATGTACCCTTCACTCAAGTCAAAATCATTGATCAGGCATGTTAAGCTTTCTCTGCCATATTATAAGGCTTGGATTACGCTGTTTGATCAAAATTAAGCAATGTTGACTAATATCCCTATAGAATTGAAGTAGAGGCGAAGGCTAGACAAGAGAAGAGGAATCTAGATTTGAGATGGTTGATGCTGGAATAATTAATCATTGATGTACAATGGATGCCATAGCTATCTTGATTTATGTAAAAATATGCGTGTTTTCATGTCTTCTACAACTAATTTGGTATTTAGGATGCTTTTTAATATAAATGCAAAAACACACACACACACACACACACACACATATATATATATATAGTATACGCTTCCGAGACGCTTCGCTTCCTAGATC
>APFE030518360.1:292659-391284 GCA_000404065.3 Pinus taeda
CACCCTCTATCCATCGGGGAGCCACTGCTACCACCCAGAATCACTGCCAGTGGAGAGCCCAATCCTACTACCTGGGAAACATCAACGGGGAACCAAATCTATGACCCACATCAACATCAGAAAGCCTAGCTCTATCCGAAGCAACATCAATGAGCACATCTCAACTTGAAACCACATTAGGGAGCTTAGTTTCAATTCAGAATCTCATGGGGGAGTAAAACATCTCCAACCCCATATCGAACAATAGGTGATATAGGGGAGCACATCTCAACCCATTCTATTGCCCACTGATCTTCCCAACAATCACCCTCAAGAGTCATGTGGTAGAAAACCTGCATCATAATCTTATCTTTTGTGAGATACTCGACTTACCAAAGGTAAGGATCACACACCCCCAAGCCTCCTCAACTAGTTGGCAAGATGGGGAGGGATAATCCCAACAAGCCCGACTTGTGGGTATGATGCCAATTGGTATATAGTCTGCATAGACCAAGATAGGGGAGATACTTGACTTGTCAAAATAGACAAGGATCACACACACACACACACCCTATGGGTGACAGATAGGGGAGAAACATCTATGAACCTATTGTCTAGAGATCCCTCAACCCCAGGAGCTCTCCATCTCAATTCCTCACCTTGGGAGCTCAGACAGGGGGGAAGAGTTGGCTCAATGTTCTCGATTGGTCCTGCTCTCTGTAGATCAGAAACATATCATCGTGCTCATATCTCGTACCTGCTTCATTATCATGTCATAATCAAATCAAATATTAAATCAAAAAATATGTATCACAAAAAGATACTTTATTCATCCTCCCTCTCATGGAGGCGACAACCACAATCCTAAGCTTGTTTCGTATAGTAGCATCGACTAAAGCTATCTCAATCCCAACTATATATGAGATTCTCTCCCAATCAGATCCCTCATTATTATTGCAATGTATGCCTGTCATATTCAGAACCTACTCAAATAGCTCTCCAAAGAGCTTCTTCAACCTGACTCAGCTAGCCATGCCAGCATCATCATACTCAACCTCGGCCGTGCTTAACGGTATAGACTTTTCATCAAAATATCGTGGTAGATCTCATACTAAGGAAGCACCCAGATGTGCTCATTTCATCAATAATGATTTCAAATGACATTAGTACATCCATGCAGTGACATATCATAGGAAGAATATCTCAAACCAAAACATTGATCGTCCCATGCAAATATCTCGAAGTGTGCTCAACGACAATTCAATGTGTATGAAGAGGCTCAATCATGAATTTACTCAGGTTGTTCTATGCAAGACATATATATATAGATGGGTATTCACACGAAACATCAATGCTTCAACCGACTGTTGGTTTCCAAGGTAAGTTCAATAATATTTCTTCATAACTTCTTGAAATTCAATCAGGTCCAAGGATTTGCATTTCCTCTTCAATAGCTTTATGATATAGATTTTCTTTTCCAAACTTTGGAAAGTAATTCATTATGCCATGATTTGTCATTTCAAACTTCAGAGGCCAACTCCCTCTTACTTTGAACACTAGAGGTTCATTACCCATCAAGAATAGACCATCAGTGTATAAAATCAAAAATCAAAGTCATAACTTGGACCACTTTTAAAGTAGAGGTTTGGATCGACATATCTTCCTAGCTTCACTAGGTAATTGTCAATGCAGATATACCAAGTTTGGGGAGCTTGTTTTCTACAAACATACACTTGACCAAACCAATATGCTCAACCTAAACATTGTGCAATCAAATCAACTAAGTTAGCTTATCAAGCCTTAGAAGCCAGATTGAAACTAATATAAAAGTTTTTGTCAATATCCTTGTGACTGTCTTTGGACGAGGTGTCAGGTAAAGGTCACATCCAAATACTATTGTCATGTCAACAACTTGGGATTAAACAATATCAAATTCCATCAGGTCATCCGTATGAATTTTTTTTGTTACTAGATGCAAACGCATATATCAAGGACAAGTCACAACTATGTATACTTCAACCAATGTGCTAAATCCAATGAAGTCAATATAAAATCAATGGCAACATTAATCACTAAAAGTCACTATGCCCACATAACATTGTCATCAAGGCAAATCATCAGTCATCAAGTACAAGATCATATCAAAACTCAACTTGTTATCATTGTGAATTCAAACAATCCATAAGCCAAAAATATCTATGGACCATCAAGCATCATGTCATATTTTTAAAGCATCATCAATCATCTAAGCTAATATGGTCATATATACTAAGTCAAGCCAATAAGCCAAATCTTGTCAAACCCTTGCAATTGTTATCAAATAGTCATATAATAGCTTCAATGATCAAATCAGAATAACGTAGTAATATGCATATTTCGGTCACCTGCAAGCACAAGTTTAGTCAATACATTCACATTCTCTATAGTAAGTCAAACATTCAAACTCCCCTACTCATAGGACATTCTGATGTCTGCTCCATATATGTAGGACTGACATACTCCTGGTGCATTCCTGGTTTTATGCATAGAGCTTTAGTTTTGTGACCTACAGGTATAACCGCACCCATAGGCTTTCTTCCGTGCGGTTGGAGGCCTATAACCACATTGATAAGCTTTCTTCGGTGCAGTTGGGGCTTAGATGAAGGGAAACCCTCTCTTCTCAGAGAAGTACTTGTTGTAGACCAACAATGTTATATATTTGTCTATTTATGTCCAATGAACTTATTTCAATAGAAAGGATCTTCCATATATTTAATGAAAATGATAATAGGTGTAGGGATCTTATGAAGAGTCTCCCTCTTAATGGGAAGCTACTTCAGTCATCATCATTCAAATCATCAATCTTTCTATAATACTGTCATGTATCAGCAAAACTGTTAGGTCATAAAATCAAACTATATCAGGTTCTAAAATATATATCCATGATGGTCATAATATGGTAGCACCAACTACTTCATCATGACATCAAACTTTCATCAAGGGTTAGAGTCATATGGGTAGGACAACTGACATTTGTATCATCAAACCTCAAAGATCATGAACACAATATCACTTAAATAGCTTAGTCCATCAAGTCAGGGCACCATATTTTCTACATTGTCAAAATTACTAAGCTTAGGTCAACAAGGATATCTTGAGCTATAATCTTATTTCCATCATCATGGTTGTCATGCTTGTCACAAGCATTAACAATAGTATCAAGTCACCATATAAGAAACAATGTATCTAGCTTGATCCACAAAATCTAGAGATTCATCATGCAAGATACTTTTTCAATACTAAGTTCACCATCTTGTCATAAGAACCATGAATCAAACTTACTTTTATATGCATGTATGAGCCATTTGTGAAGGTGATATTCTCATCATACCTTAGGGCTTACCTTGCCATCCAATATTGCAATTGAAACAATATACATACCTTGTAACATTCAGATACCTTTGCACCTTGACATTGGTAGCTTGAGCACTTTGTCAACTTTTTCATCAGGTGCCTCTTTTCCTTTTCCAGCACTAGATCTTCTCTTCTTGCACTAGCCATCTTTTCTTGCATCTCAGATGATCCTCAAAAAGGATCCACTTATCACATCTCATCAAGAGGTTAGAAGTATCCAAATACTCACATATACATGCAGGAAGTATAAGTAATAACAAACTCAAATAGGAATAGAATCACAAGGAGATAACATAAATCTAAAAGGCGCTTATCTTTTAATGAAAGGAGATGAACTCCCTCTTGAATCAACCTTCAAGAGTTGAAACTGTCCATTGACGATATAGCATTGTTTCCTTCAATATATTCACCAACTTCTTCAACAACCAGGCCTAATAGAGACTATCCCATCTAGGGCTTCATCAAATCTATCACTAGTGCTTGAACATCTTCACATTGATCATGCTAGGGTTTCTAGATTGTATATCTCAAATCTTTGCCATATACTAGGGTTTCTTCCAGACTTTAACCTCATAATATCCATCAAACTGTAATAACCAAATTGCCTAGGGTTTCCTTCAAACCCTATAATTCTTTTAGGCCTCCACCATCTTCTCTTGCTTCGATCAATAATGTCTTCTTAGGGGTGATCTCAATGACTTTTCTTCAGCCCAACTCTGAAACCATGTTAATTTTTCTTAGGGCTATATTGTTCTTTTCTTTGATAATTGCATTTCATCATTTGCATATAGAATTCACCCCTTAGCATCATAACATTATTCAGCAGCATATTCAATTATGTAGAAAGAACAACATCATCAACATCTATGCAGCGAAACATTTAAGTAACATTAGAAGAATAGAATTCACACATAGAGACACCAAGATTGATCAGAGACAAGGGCAAAACCCACTATGGGGAAAACCCTTTCAAATTCTTCTTCTTATTAGATTGTTATTGAATGATTCAGCAAGAGAGAGTACAATGATCCATATTAGCAATCATTAACCTATCCAGCAAAATCAACTAAACAATATCCATGAGATGAACCCAACAATGCTAATACTCAAAACCCTGAATCAGAAGCATGTGATCAACTGTCACTGATTGCAGTCAACTGCTGAACCTTGCAGTTAATGAGCGAAATCTACGGTCAACTGAAAAACCAAACCCTAAGTCCCAATCGCACCTAGAGAGTGACGTGCGTGTGGGCAAAACCCTCCAACCGCACGCATGAGATTGCGAGCCTACGGTTATGACTGAAATTTGCCTGTTTCATGCCTATGGTCAGAAACCAAAAACCCTAGACACGTGCGAGCTTCAAACCCTACAATCTTGTACTTATGCGAGTGAACTTTCCATGAACTATCTCAGACCTGTGCGAGCCAAACCAAAGAAAGAAGAAGAATGATCATAATGATGATGTCCAAATGAGGTTGAGGTCACTTGTATTTATAGCCTTCCAAGGGGGTTCGATTTGCTTTAGGGCCAACCTAATCAAATGTGCACGAGGGATTTAATTCAAAAATACACTTTCCCTTGTCCAAATGGAGCACTTCAATAGTCAAAATTGGTCCTCTCAAAAAGAGGAATCTCGTCTCATGCTTGGAATTTGTCATTGAGTTGCCAAATTAACATAGGAGGGTTTCAACGATAGTGATTGGTAGAAGAATTTCTGAAGGTTTATGCTATTAGTTATTTTTTGCAGGAGTCTGAGTTTTCTAGTGAGGTCGTGAGCTTTAGTAGGAGGCCGAGATTATTTTTGGGAGGCAGTGTGAGTCTTCCAGAGGCTAATGCGAGTTTTCTAGAGGAGGTATGAATTCCCAGGAGGGCAGATCGAGTTTTCCAGGAGGTAGATCGAGTTTCTAGAGGGAAGTGCGAGTTTGCCAGTAGACAGTGCGAAGTGCAACAGAGCAAGCCGTGGGGTTTCTTCAAGTTGATTTGATTAGCAGAAGTGAAGATAAAATATTGTTGGAGCTTTTCCATTGTCAAGCAGGCAATTGTAATTTCTCAATAGCAAATTGGTTTGCCCCACATTGGGGTTTTTTCGAGGACATTTGTCCAAAAATACTTGTGTCAATTGTGTGGTTGGTTTATCATATATTTTGGTGCAATTTTTATTTTGTGAATGGTGTTTTTCATGTTATTATTCATTACTTCCTGTAGAAGAATTAATTTGTCATGACAAGTAATAAGAAATAATTAACTGGGTTAATAGCACCTTTTGGGTAGCCAAAAATTTCACATGGTATCAGAGCGCGAAAGTGCTAAGGTTATTGTTTATCTGAGTGTGAGGGCTTCGAAGGAGAAATTAAAGGTTTTCACTGTAAAAAATATCTTCAGATTTATTGGAGTTTATTGTTTGAGAGTTTCAAAACTGGTTTCAGTTGAATTGAGGGATAAAGACAGACTTGATGGTGTATAGAACTTTGGTATTTGGAAATCCAAAATTTTATTATTGTTGGAGGAGCATGGACTGAAGGAGTATGCTACAACAGATGTTTCCGTACCAATAGATACGTCGCAGTTAGCGACCTACCACAAGGAGGATGCCAAGGCTAGGCGTATTTATCCAATACGGGGTTAAAGATGACATCATTGCCCATTATGCAAAATTGGATATGAGCAAGATGTGTGATGCCATCTTGAAGTTGTTCTAGAGTGCAACGGTGAACAAGAAATTGATCCTTAGAGAGAAGTTGTGAAACACTAGACAAAGCAAATGAGAAGGCATTGTCAGTTATCTCATTAGGCTTAGATTAGTCAAGGATGAATTAGCAGTGTTACCCACCAAAAGTGGGACCCCTAGGAGAACTTTCTTCCTATTCATCTTCTTCCAGTCGACAATGCCTGATAGCCACCTCGTAGCTAATGTGATGTGCCACTTTATCTCCGCCACCTGCATCAGTTGTATGTTTCCTCGCCTATTTGTCAAGAGCATATGTTACAATGTGGGTAATCCGACCCAAAACGTATGTTTTTCATTGCGCAATCAGGTGCTTATGCTTGTTTTTTCATTTGGGTATTTTGGGCATGGATTATTGGGCGACTTGGAAGAAGGAAGGGCTTTGACCATGTTTTTTGTTCCTCCACCTTAAATGGGGGGATTAATCCTCAATCCTAGTCACGTGGGATCTCCCCTATTGGCCTATGGCTTTAGGAAGGGCATTACTTGGGAAAGCCTAATTTTGGTAGCGTGGTCCCATTTTCCCATTTCATATTTTTCACTCCCCTCTGCACATTACAAGTCCTATTCCACCTTTTTCATTCTCTGGGTCCACATGACCATTGGTTCCATAAGGGCACTGGCACACCCCCTCCCCTTGTCCACATATTTGGGTCGGGCCTATTACTGCTCAAACTAGCAGGGGTACTAAAAGGGGATCCTTGAAGGACTACCACTAGGCTAAGGGCAACAATGGAGCAATAACCCACTGTCACCTTGACTAAGGCTTCCTACTCTTTACGGACTTTCACTGATGGGAGGAGACCCGTTATGTATGGATGGACCAATGTTAGGGTGAGGGGTGATCCTGGAAGCCTATTCACAAGAGAGGCTCAAATATGTGGCTTGCTTGCTTTGGAAGGCAAGGTTGTAAGCTCTCAAGGAAGGGCTTAAAGTGAATTTCAAGGTTTAGGTTTAGGGTATGTATCTTATAATGGAGGTCCCTAGGCCTTAAATTTTTTGTGAAAGATTGGATTCTAAGTTATCCTTGAAGGATTATCCTTAATAGTGTATGGGACCACACGGGACTAAGTGGACCCAGGGTTAGGTCAAGAGGGTAGGGTTTAGCAACCAAGGATATGCTTGACCTAGTTTGGAGGGAGAAAGGGATCAAAGGAAGAATTTTTAGTGCAAGACAATGTGAGGATCCCAATGAGGTCTTTAACCTAAGGAAACCAAGGGCAAGATTGATCTTGAGTCTAGGGCTTGAGGTATCTCACAATCCCACCGTCGGAATTGCTTCAAAATTGGAGGGTGCCTAGGAGAAACCCCGGCGTAGAGGATGCCAAGAGATCGAATTTTTTCAGTGGGTGGTTTGAAAGATAAATTATGCCCTAGGATACCTAGAGGGCTAGACCTGGAAAAGAAAAGATAAGAGAAGGAAATAAGTTTAAGGTGATCACCTTTATGGTGGACCAGTGCCTAATCCTTTGGGGAGATTTGGAGTCAAGAGTAATTGTGACTATGGATATTGAATTTTCTATGTCAAGGAGGCTTCAAAGAGAACTTCCAATAGCATTAGGGCAGCAACAAAAACAACTTCAAGAGCCTTATACTTCCTTTTGCAAAATTGATGGATTATCAAGATGAATTTCAATGAAGAAGCATCTCTAGGAACATTCATTCATAATACATGACACATACATGAAGCATCACTAACCAGAAACCGAATTTCCACAACTTCACATAAATGGATGTAATATATTAGCCCTAGTATAGCGAAATCCCAGCAACAATGTATGTGACAAAAATAGAAAAAGAAAATAACATTAAATTGGACTTACATGTATTAAGAGTATATCCAACCATCAAGAATTCGCCAATCAAGAAGCTCCAAGACGAGAGAAAATAATCCAAACATCAAAATTCATTCCATGCTCCAAAATTCCTCCTCCAAGAAGGATAACGAAGTTTTCAAGAGAGATAGAAGTCCAATCCAAGAAATGATGCTAAAATGAAATCACATCACTTGTATTTATACACTTCTAATGAGTTCGATTGATCTAATTAGGCCTAATTAGCCCTTAAAATAAAATAATGTACAAAATAACTAACTTTTGGTGACAAGCCCACCAAAATAGCTCATAAGCAAAAGAATAAGCCTCTCAAGAGGTCGAATGATCAATAGTACTTGTCGTTGGGCCTTATAAGAGTCCTAGTGAAGTCCATAGGTGCCATAATGAGAAATAAGACCCTTAAAAGTAGTGGACAAGGGTTCGGCCCCATGTTCTTCAAATAATAAACCTGTGGTGCTCCCAATGGGTGTGGAGGCACACAAGTAACCTCATGTGTCTCAAAATAGGTCAAAGATTCTTGTAGACCATCTGCAAGGTCTCAGTTGATGGTATAAGTGATGCTACATCATCATACAAGTCTTGGGTCATCTGCCAAGTGCATGGTATGATTGTGGGGTCAGTTGGGCATGGTGAACCAAGTGCATTTTCCTCGTCCAATAGGTGAATCTCAAGTAATCTCTGAACATTTCGGAATGTTGTGTATTAATGTGGAGGCCCATGGCTTTCTACACAAACCCTACATGTGCCAATGTAGCCCTCTGGAGGGTTAAGAACCCGTATAGGGAGACCAAACCCAAAATGGAGACCATTTGCAATCCTGCATAAGATCCAATGTGTCCCCTTACCTTCCAGTACAACAAGTCATTTAAATAAATCGAGTTAAAGAGCTTACAAACCATGGACAACAAGTGGGCACTTCATAATGGCATGCCCTTCCATAGTGGGCTTTAGCATGTGCCAATGTCTCCAAGCTCCAAGGCGGCGGGGGGGGGGGGGTTAACCAAGTACCTTATTAGGTGGTTTCCACCTTTAAAGGGGGCAATATGTCCAAGGTACATCCTTCAAATGGTGGTGGCATGTGATAAAGAGATGAATGGACTAGGAAATGAAAGGGGAAATCCCGGGCCACATGTCGGGGTACAAGGGTAGCTAATAAAGGGAAGCCCACACTTGGGTATATAGTGTATAAGAGGGAGAAATTGTGGTGCATGAGATACCTCGACATTGATTTTTCCACTTTTCTTCATATGCCTTTTGCCTTCTACGATTTTTCTTTGATTAACTGCTTGGGGCTCAAGGGATAAGAGCATGATGTGTAAGGTATAGCAGTGGATATCCCCTTTGAGGTGAGGCATTTCATTGCCCACTAGGGGTTGGGATAATCATGGGTTCCTGAATGATAGAGGAGGCTCATCTATGGCCCATAGGAACCGGCACGATGGCCATGGGAATGGGGTAGAGCTCATGCATTGGCTTTTGCCCACATGTTAAATGTGTTTGTCCTGACCATCCTTTGCATTTTGTGGTACATTTTCTTGTTGAATGTGGCCAATTATGCTTTTACTTTTCTTTTGAGTTGCATCAACCTTTTGGCCATCGTTCCATGCTTGATCCAAGGTTGTGGGTAAGGGGAAGGGGAGGCTAACCCTATGTGGACCCAGGTGCGAAAAATGATGAAATGGGGTTATAATGAATGGAGGGGGAATGATATATGTGGATGGGGGAGTGGGACTACACAACCAAAATTGGGGTTTCACATGAAGTAGCATCCCTCAAACCCAAAGGTTAGCAAAAAAGATCCCACTGGACTAAGGTCCAAGGGTAACATCCAAAAGAGGTCTAGGGGACAGGAGCACAAACCTAGCCCACTCTTTCCGTCGAATCCCCACATTAATTCATGCCCAAAAATTTTCCATGATACGTAAAATACAAAACGCAATTATCAAATGACAAGGCATACCTTTAGGTTTGGGAGGACCACCTTTAAACATACGATCATGATAGATGGGTGAGGGACCACATGGATGGCTCAAGTTGCGGAGAAGTGGCACAATGAGCTAGTTGGTGGCTGCAAGGGGCTGCTAGCTGCCGGTTGAGGACCATCTTGGAGAAAAGTTTTCTCCTAGGGATATCACCCACAAAATGGTGGGTAACAGGGCCTGGAAACGACGCCCTAGAGGTTGATGCAACTTAAAAAAAGAGTTAAAAACATATCATGGCCATAAGCAAGAAACAAAAGAAAAAGAAAATCATAAAATGAAAAAGATGATCGGGAAAACAACGATAGCATGTGGGAAAAATCCAAGCATGAGCTCTACCCCTTTTCATTATGGTCATCACCCTGGTTCCTAGGGCCAATGGTTGCCCCATCACATCATTAAAGGAACCCATGCATGTCCCAACCCCTGGTGGGTGATGAACCCTCCACCTTAAGGGGGTAATAACTGCCATACACCATACACACCATGCTCTCATTTGCTAGAGCTCCGAGTAGTAATATAAAGAAAAAGCAAGAAAAAGAAAAAGGCAAATAAAGAGGGGTGGAAAAAAAAGGGTTGGGGTAACTCATGCAACCACGATTGCTCCCTTCTCACATCTGTATGCCCAACATGTGGACTTCTTCATTATTGCTATCCTTGTACCCATGTCATTTGGCCCTAAGACCTCTTTATCCCCATCCATTTTATCATTATTCACATGCCACCTATTGATTGAAGGATGTACTAGGGACATGTTTTTCACCTTAGGGGTTGGGAACACCTAATAGCATTGTCTATTAACCACTCCTACCTAGGGAGGTAACACTATTACAAGATCAAAGCCCCAAATTTGGAAGAGAAGCCCCATATGAAGTCTCAATGTGCCCTTGACTAACAAGCTTGGTTCACTTAGATGCACTAATGAATTATTGTACTTGATGATGGAGATGTAGCACTAGACAATATGTGTGATTGGCAAGTGGCTTCATCATGGGCTAGGCAACTTAACTGGGGCCTAAGTCCACAGGAGGAGCATATGATACCCTCTAGGTGAAGCATTGAGAGCCATGGGACTCATGTTACTTGCAGAGCATCATCATTACACTCCATGGGAACCTACAACACCACAATAGTCTGCAGTTTGTTCCACATTATTCATGAGATGATGCACTTGGACTAGTATGCCCCAATTTGGCTTAGAAGTGCACTTATGGTTTGGCAAGTGATCTAAGGCCCAGATGAGGATTGTCTCACACTTAGAGATGTGGCAGGGCTAGGACCATTCTCCAAACCCTCAATGATGGAGCAGATCTAAGATCTTCTATCACTAGGAGACCCATGAGACCCATTTTGTTCCACAAACACAAAACTGGGGTCCACATGATGATTTGCATGGACATCTAGGGGCCAACCCCTAGAGGATGATTTATGGAGCCCTCTTAACTCAATTTGACACCAAGGGAGCTCAATAGATGCCTCGAAGAGGCCCACACAACGATGATGTCAGCAGTTCGACCCTCTTGTGGGTTAATTTTATGATTTCAGATTGGCGATGTGGTTGGCTTGTAACCATAATTAGTTTTGTCCCTACATTTGACAACTAAGAGGGGCTTTAGGCTAAAATAGGACTTGATTGGACATGTATAAATAGAATAGACCTCATTTGAGTCTCTCATCTACTGAAGAATGTAACTAGTGTCAGTCTTCATAATTGTATTTGCCAAAATAAGGTAAAATAATTTTTTATTGTAAAAGAAAAATTGGCTTATTAAAGCATGGGTTTTATGCTTGGGTCATTGGTCAATAGGTCAAAGCACCCATTGTGTGCTCTAGGATTTTTTTTTGTTGAGTCAAAGTCAAATTCATTGTGTAATAAACCCTTCTTGGGCTCATTATGACAAAGAAAGAAAATATTTTTTATGTCAAAAGTAGGCCTTGCCTCTTCTCCATCAAGTCGGCCTAGCCTCATATCATGTCAGCATCTTCAATTGTTCTTGTCGGCCTATTAATGGAGCTTCCAACAACTATATATAACAAAGAGAATTCGACCCATTATGAGAGAGCAAAAATAAAAAAAAGTTTGATGTACAATCCTAGAGTGAAAAAATGTGTGAAGATATAAAAGGAGGAGTCTACAAGAAGCAAGGGAAGCCATGCTAAGGTGATCTGCAGTACATCTCTATTGTCACATATAAAAAGACTTTGAAATGGTGCAAGAACAGGACTGAAGTTTAGGACTGAAAAATAATATTGTTGCAGGATCAAAATATGAGCACATGGTTGAAGTATGGATACAGGAGCCGAAGGTACTCTAATGATAGAGGAAGGATACTCAAAAGAACTTGTTGCTGATGATTTTGTAGAAGATGAAAGACTGAGTTGATGTATGGAGGAAGGTCTTAAGGTCTTGGCTTGTCTCAACTTGGTTTGATTAGAGGAAGAGTTTGACTGGGTTTTCCCTTTCATAGGGGTTTTTCCTTCGATGTGCCTCTATCTTTGGTGTCTTTGTGATATTTTTTGTTTGGCATCTATCTTGATGATGAAAGAACATAATAACAATAATGAATAAAAAAATAATAATCACAAGAAATTGTCAAAGTATAAGAGAAATCAAGCTAAAGAACCTAGTCTATATGCTGCCCTAGATTTCTCAACATTGTATCAGAGCTATGGACAATGGTATAAAAGGCAGTTAGAGGATCACAACATGAAAGAAAAACAAACTACTTCATTAGCCCTCAAGACCAAGCTATCTAAGAAGAAAACCAAGCTAGAAAAGATAATATTTCTGGGCAACCTTAGAATCAAAATTTCAGTAATTGAGGTTGCAAACCTAAAGAGAATTAGAAGAACCAAAAAACTTTTTTTTTTGGCGCTGAAAGTCTAGACTACAAGACAAAGTTGAATCTATTGTGAATAGAGCAAAGTTCTCTGAAATGTTAGTCTCTAATGTTTTGTAAACTTACCAAGTTTTGTGCATCTGAAGTTACTTCAAGAGCAACGTGATCGAATCATAAAATTAGAGGACTAAAGGTAGTACTTGAAGCCAAAAAAGTAATGAGTATACGCTGAGTTGTTTAGAAGATTTGAAAGGTTTATTTGGAGAATCTGTCATTGGTCTGGACGTATACAAGAATGCAACAAAATACAGATACAAACATAAACACCAAGATGCAGCAAAAATAAAACTTCATGTCATTAATATCAAAGAACTGAAATATGCTTACATACAGAATGGAAATAAACTAGCTCGGGCGATGGTAGCTTATTTCTGAGAAGAGATGTGGCAGCTACATGCCTCTGAACTGTGTTACAATGAGGCTCGGTGGCCTTTTTATCATTGAGAAACAATGAGAAACCTTAAACATCCAAAAACCTAAACCTAGGAGATGAAGTGCCAAAAGCTTGTGGGTCCCTGTTGGGATAGGTTGGAACGTCAACTTCTCGGGGTCGTAACATTGGCATACGATCTCCGTTTGACTATCATAATACCTCGTTTCCAAGAATTCTAAGAGAAGGACGAAAACAAATCAATACACTAGTTTGGCACTTTTCTGGCCTCTCTGTTTTCCCTAAAAACGTTTTTTAGACCTTGAAAATGGCTCTGGAAGTTTAGGACATGAGAAACTACCAAAAATAGTAAGGTGTGCTATAATTAAGGAAACTGAAAAGAAACAACAATGGGGGTCCAAGTGGAATAGGTGGGTGGCCACCAATATCCACCTGGATCAGTCCTCCCCCCTTAGGAAGCAATGGTCCCCATTGCGTTGAGTGCCTCCATGAGATGGGGAAACTTTTGCTGAACTTGGTCCCTGGTGAGCCACTTGCCTTGGTGCAAGAGTTGGTCAGCTTTGACAACCAGATACAATTGGATTTTCTGTTGGCGAGTGTTCTTAATCTGCTTGTCCATGATCTGATTAGTTGTGGCCTATTCCATGCAGTCGGGGTTTAACTTTGTTGGTGTGAGCTGTTCTGCAATGTTTGATATGTCCAGTAATGGTGAAAGTATGGTCGAAGGTGGTCCACATTGAACACTGGGTGCAGGCCAAGGAATGGGGGAATGTTGAGCTCAAAAGCATTGTCTCTCACAACCTTAGTGATGGTGTAAGGCCCATATCGGAGCGGACGAAGCTTGCGTGGGCCCCAACGAGACGCTCCTGTTGCAAATGTAACCAAACTTTCTCACCCACCTAGAACCTGTGTGGCACCCGATACTGATCATGATGTTGCTTGTACTTAGCATTGGCTCTATTCAATATGTCACGGACTTGCTAACGGATGTGTTGAATGCGCTCAATGAAGTTGTTAGCCCTGTTAGCTTCGGCTTGGACATGAGCCGAATCTACCTGAGTAGCTGCAAATGGTATGGCCACATCAATGGGACATAGTGGTTGGAATCCCAATCCCACTTGAAAGGGGATGTGGCCAATTGAGCTATGGAGAGCTTTGTTGTAATTGTGCTAGACAAAGGGGAGGCTTTCATCCTATGTGTGTAGATGCCTCGAGTTGTACATCCATAGAATGTGCACGATCATATTGTTGACTGCCTTTGTTTGGCCATCAATTTGAGGGTGGAAGGTCGTGGACTTAGTGAGCTTGGTATCCAACATTGACCAGAGGCTTGACCAAAATTTACTCAAGAACCTATTGTTTTGATTTGAGATAATGGACTATGGGATCCCAAAGTGTACCCACACTCGTTCAAAGAAGAGCTTAGCAGTGGCTTTTGCTGTGATACTTTTCTTGCAGGCTGCCAAAATGGCCATCTTAGAGAATCTATCGACGACCACGAAAACGCAGTCGTTGCCATGCTTAGTAGAAGGAAGGCCCAACATGTAATCCATGGACATGGATTCCCAATGTAGACTAGGAGTAGGCAGATTATATAGGCCTTGCTTCTTGATGGTCGGTATGGCAATGGCACATGCATTGCAGGATTTGATGTACTTCCCAACATCCTGTCGAAGGTTTGGCCAATAAAAATACTTCTGCAACATTGCCACTATTTTCTCTACTCTGAAATGTTCAGTGACTCGACTGTAGTGCGCCTCCCAAGTAATTTTGGCACGCTCGCTTGAAGGAACACAAAGGTGTCCCACGTGGCATAACAATGCACCTTGGAGGTGAAAATTGGGAACTTTCTTTCCTTCCAGGAGCATTTGGTATGTGTTACCAAATTCTGGATCACTCTTGTAAAGATGCGGCCACTTTGAAGTCTCGTGTCCACAAGAGTCAAGCACAGTGGTCAGCGCCATGACCGACGGTCGGCTGAGGCAGTCTACAACATTATTGGTGTTGCCCTTCTTGTACTTAATGTTCAAATGGAACTGTTGCAGGTATGTGGAACATTTCTAATGGCGATCGTTCTACAACTTTCTTTGTGTTTGTATGAACTACAAGGGATGATGGTCTGTGTGGATGTCCGTTTCCTTTCCCATAATGTAATGCTTCCATTGTCAGCAGGCTTGCATAATGTAATACATCTCTTTGTCATAGGTGGGATACTTTCGAACTGTGTTTGAAAGTGTCTCACTGTGATATGCCACTGGATGCCCCTGCTGAGTAAGAATCGCGCCAATACCATAGTCGGAGGCATCTGTCTCACTATTAAACAGTTGTTGTAGGTCTGGTAATGTGAGCACTGGTGCAAAGCAGGGACGATGCTTCAACTTGACAAACACCTTCTGTTTGGATTCAGACCAAAATAAATTTTCTTTCGCTCCATCCTTGGTGACTTGACTCAAAGGCCAAGTGATATGAGAGAAACCCATCATGAGACTGGTAGAAATTGGTAAGACCCAGAAAGTTACGGAGCTCTATTAGACTAGTTGGGACTGGCCAATCCCGAATAACTTGTATCTTGGTTGTGTCCACATGCACACCTTGCTCATCAATGACGCACCCCAGATATTGATCCCGGGTTATACCAAAAGTGCATTTTTCCAGATTGGTACACAGTTTGTGTTGTCGCAGGGTTTGGAGGACCTGTCGAATATGGTGGAGGTGCTCTTCCGAACTCTAGCTAAAGATCAGGATGTTGTCCAAATACACTACCACGAATGAGTTGGTGAAGGGTTGCAAGATGTCGTCCATCGGCCTCATGAAGGTTGTGGGGGCATTTGTCAACTTGAAAGGCATGACCAACCATTCAAAAATGTCCTCCTTGGATTTGAAGGCAATATTCCACACATTGGAGGGTTCGATTGGTACTTGGTGATAACCAGACTTCAATTCAATCTTGCAGAAATATTTGGCCCCCTTGAGTTGGTCCATAAGGTCATCAATCTGTGGGATTGGATACCTATTTTGGACAGTGATCTTATTCAGCGCTCGATAGTCAATACAGAGTCTTCAGGTCTCGTCCTTATTTTGTACAAACATGATCAGGCTCCCACGAGGTGACGAACTCGGCCTGATGGGCCCTTTCTGCAACAACTCCTGAATCTGCCTCTTGATTTCATTGTTCTCTAGAACAGAGCATTTATAAATCGGCCCGTTGGGTTGCGGCGCGCCCGGGGTCAAATCGATGGAGTGCTTGACCTGACGTGTAGGGGTACCCTTGTGGGTGAGGTGAATATATTCCTGTACTCCTCCACAAGCTTGTCCATTTGTTGTTGTCGTACGAAGGAGCCCTGTCTAGAGTCTGCAGATGTGGCCACAACCTTTTTTTCCCTGAGGGCGAATCATAAGGAAGACAAATTTCCCGGTCTGGGAAATGATCTTACTGCATTGCTTCACAGAGATCAAAGAGATGGCAGTAGGCGGTGCTACCTACGGTATCCTGTGTAACTTATTTCCCAAAGAAATAATAACAGTGCGAGGCCTAGACTCATACACAACATAATGCTTCCACAAGTATGGTTGGCCTAATAATACATCACAAACTTCAAGAGGAGCAACATCACATAGTACTTCATCTGTGAAGGGCTTGATGTTGTAGGGAAGGCGACACTGCTGGATGACATGGAGATCTCGTCCTTGGTGAAGCCACCCGATAGTGTACGACTACAGGGGTGATGTGGTTGGTAGGCCCAACCGCTTCACAACCTCTGCTGAAATGAGGTTCTTTTGGCTTCCGCTGTCGGCAATGAACTGCAGCGGAGAACCCTTCACCCACCTCTGTGAGTGGAAGAGTCTCTCCCCCTCCTCTGGATCGTCGGGCTCAATCTTCTGGAGCTGGTGGTGGCAACGGTGGCACTGGGCTCTGCATCAATAATCTGCTTGCCTTTGTCGTTCCCCATATCGAGTTCTGACTCAGAGTTGGAACATGCATATGATTCAGAAGCTTTTAGCTCGACCACTAGTGACTGCTTGGCTCGACATTCACTTGTGTTGTGAGTGGGGCTCTTATGGAACTCACGCCATTTCCCTGTGTCCTCCTTTCTCTTCGTGGTGTTGCTCTTTGCTTGTGACTTCGATTGGTTGTCATGGGTCACCCCGCCTTGGCTTTGTCCTTTGTTCTGCGGTTTGGGGGTGCCTTTCCCTTGCTTTAGATTTGCAGATCCAAAGTATTCCTTCTTCTGTTTAAATTTCTGCTCGATCTTGACAGCGTATCAATAGATGGTGCCAAGCGAGATGTCCAAGAAATCCATCTCGTCTTGGATGTACTTGTGTAAACAGTCACGGTACTTGAGTACCAAATGCCGCTCAAAATCCTTGATACCCAACTTCATGCAAAGGGCATGAAAAATATTTGTGAACTCCGACACGTCTTGGTCCCTTCCCTGTCCCAGCGTGGTCCACTTTATGTATTTATCTTCATAGCTCTCAACAGGGTAATATTGTTCCTTGATGGCGTCTCAGAAATAATTCTAAGTGGGTGTGGCTGAAAACAATGAGGATTCCCTCTTGTTCTTCTGTTCACAGTAGGTTTCTCACCAGTCCTTGACATGGGAGGCAGCTTTGAGGAGTGCAAAAGTAATCTTTTCCTGATTGGAAAGTCATGAACCGAAAAATATCCTTCCAACAAATTTAACCATCTATCTATGACATTTGCATCTATCTGGCCTTCAAATATGGGAATTTCAAAGTTGACTTGTACCTTAATGGGATTGGCGCCTCCAGAGTGGCTGTTGGATGAAGATGCGTCACCTGTGGGTAGTCGCCGAAGGATCTGGGCAAACTTATCCATCACCACATTCCTCTATTGCTCAAGGGCTTCCTCGAGCAATATTTTGAAAGGATCTCTTGCTCCCTCATCTTTCTCTTCTTCTGCCATGGGAGGTTGTCGGGGTTGGCGACACTGGTCTTGCAAAGGTTCAACCAGTTCAAGCCCTAACTCCTTATACCCCGACCTCGTTGAGGACATGCAAAAAAAATAGAGAGAGCAGATTGCTCTGATACCACTGATTCGGACTTATACAGGAACACAATAGAGTACAGATACAAACATAAACATTGAGATGCAGCAGAAATAAAACTTCATTTCATTAATATCAAAGAACTGAAATATGCTTACATACAGGATGGAAATAAACTAACTCGAGCGATGGTATCTTATCTCTGAGAAGAGATGTGGCGGCTACATGCCTCTGAACTATGTTACAATGAGGCTCGGTGGCCTTTTTATCATTGAGATATAATGAGAAACCCTAAACATCCAAAAACCTAACCCTAGGAGATGATGCACCAAAAGCTTGTGGGCCTCGCCGAGGTAGGTTAGAACGTCAACTTCCCAGTATCGTAACTTTGGCATACGATGTTCGTTTGGCTATCATATTGCCTCATTTCGAAGATCTCGAAGAGGAGGACGAAAATAATTTAGTAAACTGGTTTGGCACTTTTCGGGACTCCCCGCTTTCCCAAAAAACGTCTTTTAGTCCCTCAAAGGCTCCAGGAGTTTAGGACCCGAAAAATTGCCAAAAATAGTAAGTTGTGCTACAATTAAGGAAACTAAAAAGAAACAACGGTGGGGGTCCAAGTGGAATAAGTGGGTGGCCACCAATATCCACTTTGATTAGTTATAAAGCTATAGCCATCGAAAAAGTTGTAGATTACTTAGTAAAGAGATCGCAATCTTGTACACATGTATATGTGAAGGCCGAGCCTCCGCAATGTTATAATAATCGACCAAAATGGGATCATAGTTTTGAAGTCTAATTCAGTAGGACATAATTTCAGTCCTTTAATCTTGCAATTTGTGATCAAGGTCTACATTTATGAAATAGGTATCTAGACCTATGAAGGGAAGTTCTATCGTTGATTAAGCATATCTTAGTTTTGAACAAGACTTGTAGTACAAGTTATGTCTCCTTGGAAGAAAACCAAAACCGAACTATTTTAGGCCTACTTTGGAAGCCCTGACACCAATCTACAATCTGGAAGTCGAGATGCCTGGAATAAAGATCATAGCCTTGTGGAAGTTCAAACCTAAATAGTGATGTAAAAGCCTTGGAATCTCAGTCTTGAAGGTAGGAAACAGTCTACAACATTGAAAAGAATCAAGGAAATAGTAAGAAGAACTTGTTCAAATTGTCTTTCACCGTCTTTTTGCAAGAAAAAGCACCAAGCTCTATAACATCAATCCTTTAATCATGGAAGACAAAGGTATGCAGTCTTAAGGTAGGTATAGTTCATCCACTCCTTAAAGGTCTAACATTAAAAGCATTAGAGTGTTGTAATATATTTAAAGTTTAGGGTTTTTATTATTGACAAGTTTAGGGTTTTTATTATTGACATCTAGGGATGGTAAATCCTAAGTGATATTTAAGAAATCCTTGAGGAAAACTTAACCCTAACTTGCATCCCTAGCTCTTGTTTTCTAGGGCTTGTAACTAATCTATGGTATATTTCAAATCTTGTACTTGTACATTTTGCTTTGTGGTATTTGTTAATAAAAATTACATGTACATATAATAATAAGGATGTTGATGGTAAAAGGGAATCCTTCCAAAGGGAGCTTCCATCTTCTCACAAAAGATAAGTATTATTTGATTTTTATTTATGGCTTTATCTTTGTTGCTTAACTATTTTCCTTGAAGAACTAAGCTTGTAGGTATATTCGTAAGAATAAGGAGCATATTCAGAGGGATTCCTTTAATAGGAAGCCCTACAAGTTTGTAAAATGAAGCAGCTCAAGGTATGTTTAAGATTTGTTGCATACCTTCTTCATATGAGAAGGTTCGATCGCTTTTTTCTAACTCTCTCATATCTAGAATCATGAAAGATTTTCATGGTGTTAAGGTGATTAATCTCTATATTAAATCAACCCTTATCTTACTATCTTTTGTTAACATTTATAAAACCCTATCCTTTAGGGTTTGTTGACCACTACATGTCAACGACCCATAGCAGTACACACCCTTTTTTCGCAAAAGGAATAGCGCTTAATCGATGTGTTTGTGTTGTCCAGCTTTCATCATCAGCCTAATCATCATGTTATAATGTAAACCCATTCTGCATGTATATGATGTAAATAATCTCAGCAGATCCATGTCATGTGTGTAATTGCCTAGGTAAACCTACCTTTCTGGTGACAATCTACATTCCGAAAGTTTTTTTGTCTCACCGATCCATTCTCGGATGGTCGGCAGAGTTTTCCTTCAGTTTTATCCCAAAGCTAGAATCGATTTTGTCATTGGGATCTTAGGTGAGTCCTAGTGTTCTAGATCGGGTCTCTGTAAAAGTAATTTGGGAATAATCCTAACTATTTGGTTAGGTTATTTTATTACAAATTGCTTGTTTGCTAGATTATATTTGTGTTGCAAAAATGGGTAGTCTGTGAGGGTCTATTACAAATGGGTTTTCCCCCTTATGATGTAAAAACATATGAAAATCATGATTTAAAGTGTCTTGAGGGTTGGAAAAATAATTTATCCCTTCATAGGTTAATTAATTAAAATTTCTAACAAAAAATTAATTAAAATCCTAAGCCAAAAATATAATTAATTCTAAGTCCTAGGTAAATTTAAATTCTTCAAAGGCAAAATTCGTCAGTCCTTAAAAATCAAATTTTAAGAGGTCCAAGGACTAAGGTAAATTAATAATTTTCATGTTGTTAGGGTGATTATTCTCTATATTAAATCAACCCTTATCTTACTATCTTTTGTTAACATTGATAAAACCCTAGCCTTTGGGTTTGTTGACCACTACGTTTCAATGACCCATAGCAGTACACCCCATTTTTTCGCAAAAGGGATAACGCATGATCGATGTGTCTGTGCTGTCTAGCTTTCATCATCAGCCTGATCATCATATTATAATGTAAACCCATTCTGCATGTATATGATGTAAATTTCATCATCAGCCTGATCATCATATTATAATGTAAAACCATTCTGCATGTATATGATGTAAATAATCTCAGCAGATCCGTGTCATGTATGTAATTTCCTAGGTAAACTTACTTTTCTAGTGACAATCTACATTCCAGAAGTTTTTTTGTCTCATTGATCCATTCTCGGATGGTCGACAGAGTTTTCTTTCAGTCTTACTCCAAAGCCAAAATGGATTTTGTCATTGAGATCTTAGGCGATTCATAGTGTTTTAGATCGAGTCTATGTAAAATTAATTTGGGAATAATCCTAACTATTTGGTTAGGTTATTTTATTACAAATTGTTTGGTCTGCTGGATTATATTTGTGTCACAGAAATGGGTAGTCTGTGAGGGTCTATTACAAATGGGTTTTCCCCCTTATGATGTAAAAAATATGAAAATCATGATGTAAAGTGTCTTGAGGGTTGGAAAAATAATGTATCCCCTCATAGGTTAATTAATTAAAATTTCTAGAAAAAAATTAATTAAAATCCTAAGCCAGAAATTTAATTAATTCTAGGTCCTAGGTAAATTTGAATTCTTGAAAGGCAAAATTCGTCGGTCCTTAAAAAATAAATTTTAACAGGTCTAGGGACTAAGGTAAATTAATTATTTTGATAAATTTTAAGCCTTTGATCTTTGGGGTTAAGTCAAAGTCAAAATTTTGAGGAAATTAATTCAAAATTTTAATTTTTGAATTAATTAAAATGCATTTAATTGAAAAATTCGAATTTCCTCAAGAATTAAATATTTCGACGGATGAGATTAAAAGAAATTTTAATCTTTATCAACGGTCGAGATGGCTTTGACGAATATCACTTGTACTAGCTGTTGGAGGATTTATCTTTAAATAGGAAGTCATTTGTCAGTTTCACCATCCAACCTTTGAGTCATGTGCTTAGTGAAAATCTCGTGTAATCTTTTTCGGATAATAAAGAAAGACTTCGGGGTTAAGTTTTGCTGGTGTTACTTTTCGTGGGAATTCTGTAAGATGTGTTGTTTTGATGCATAATTTTATTTTTAGCCATTGATTATAGTTTCTGAAGAGTGATTTAAGTACAGGTATCTTGCTCAATCGTTGGGGTTTAACGGATATTTTAAATTTTGAATGTAATAGTAGGTATCTCTATTTATCTGAATTTTATTATCTTTCTTTTCGCTCTATTTTAATGATTGGATTAAGTTTTGCAGGAAAATCTTGATTTTTAGATCCTCGGGCGTTAGGGGAAGTTTTCAGTTGGACTAGTCAACTCTCGATCCGTGTTTTCTGAGGAGCCCAGTAAAATTAATCCCGGGTTTATCAGATGATTTTTTTGTTAGTGATGCACGAAGTATTTCGAGCTAGCACCTCCTTAAAATTTAAAAATTTAATTTTGTGCGTGGGAAATTGATAGATCTAGCTATTGAGAGCCTTAGATTATCAAATCCGGGAGCACAGTTGGATTCATACTCCTTAGATCTAATAGATTTACCATTCTTGTGCATAGAAATTTAAAAATTTAATTTTGTACTTGGGAAATTGATAGATCTGGCTATTGAGGGCCTTAGATTATCAAATCCGGGAGCTGAGTTGGACTCATACTCCTTAGATCTAATTGATCTACCATTCTTGTGCATAGATTTGTAAATAATTTTTGGTTTTCTGACTTGGGTTTTTCTAGGTTTTAGTTTTATCATTGTATAGATCGTTTGAGTGTTTTATTGTTATAGTTTGAGTGTTTTATCAACATAATTTTTCAGGGATATTATTCAGAAATTTTGCAGTCCAAGGGTTTAATTTGTTCTTTAAATCTGGAATTTTTTCATAAGGGTTTCACTTGTAAATCTTAAGCATAAAAAATATATTGATGTGGAATTCGATTTTCTGGGTTTATTTTGGGTTTTGTGAGGCTACCGTTGGTTGTCTGGAAATGCTTCTTGGGTTCTTCTTTTTATTCTTCTCACTACAAAAATTTTGAAATATTTTATTTTGTCTGCGTTTTGGGGATTTCTTGAAAAATTCGATTTTTTTTTTTTGTGTTGCAACCTTCTTCCTTGCGGTTGCGCATCCCCATTTCCCCATGACCTGCGGATCCCTCTGCATGCTGCCTCAAATCGTTGATTATGCTCCCTTATCCCTCCATGTCTCCTCGTTGTCCATTCTTTCCTCTTTGTTGCACGTTGTTCCTTAAACCCTCGTCCCTCTCTGCCCATTCCGCCTTCCTTTTTCCCGCTAAAACCCTCGCTTCCTTTTTCCTCCAGCTCTCTTCTCCATCGCTTTGCTCCCATTTGCGTGCAACTCTCCCTACTTCGAAACCCGCAGCTTCGTACTCCCTTCCCATTGCATTGATCCCGCATTCCAGTCACTCCTTGATCCACGTCTTCTCTTCTCTGTCATTTTTTCTCTTTCTCCTCCCCGCGGCCTTCCCTTGCATTCTCTCCTCCTCATACAATGTCCGCCATCGCTCCCTTTCCCGTAGCAGCCTCTATAACCTGCATCATTCTCGCCTTTCACCAATGTTGCCCGAGCTCCTTTTACTGCCGTCGAGCCTTCCCCCTGCACAACAAAACAACATTTTGTTTTCCCTTTTTTTATTTTGTCTTTGCCTTAGGGATTTCGTTAGGGGTTAGGGTTAATATTTTCATTTGAGATTCGATTTTGATTTTGATTTTTTTTTTATTTGTTTTTATTTTTTTGCTTTGATTTCATTTAATTTTGTTTTCTTTGATTTTGAATTTTTTTCCCTTTCTTTTGTCGATTTTTTTTTTTTTTTTTTTTTTTTTTTTTTTTTTTTTGTTTCTTATTAATTATGATTTTGATTTACATTTAAAAAACTTAAAAAACCTAAAAGATTAAAAAAAAAAAAAAAAAAAATCTAAAATCTAAAAAGTCTTCATTTTTGTGACTTGAGATTACTAAATAATTAAATTAAAAGAGGATTTATGCCAATACATTAAAAATTTTAATGTGTCTCATGGCCCATTAAAATTTTGATTTATTAACCCTTTTAATTTACTTTTGTCACATTAAAAATTTAGTCTCTTCATTTTACCACACTAAATTAATTTCCTAAGGAATAAATAAATTGTTCATCTAAAGATAATTGGAGAATGATAATTTAATTTTAGATCTGGGTTATTAATGAAAAACACTTTAAATCTGAAATCTCTTGCATGATAGAGTTTTGGGCGTTTACATTTAATTGCTCATGATTGTCACTATTTGTCACATTTGTAAATTGCTTTGGATAACTTGGTTTTACTTAATCTATGGTTAATCGAATATGAAGGCACTGGTCTATAATCATTTCTATCTTGTGGGTGTGTCTTGTGTTCAATCTATTCATCTCAGTTAACCAAGATTTGTCCTAAATTCATCGGGTTTTCCATCTTCAAGTCTTCTAGAGCTGTGTTTAACAGGCTATTCTCATTCATTCACCTTAGGGACTACCCCCTTGACCTGTCTAGGAGAGAGTCTAACCGGAGTGAGTAAGTATTAGAGTGACAACCCTTACTCTGAGCATTGTTGCGGTGCCTAGACACTTTATGTGACAACATTTTTGGCGCAGTTGCCAGGGATATTTTATTCTCGGCGTTTCATCGACATTTCCTTATCATTCTTCTCATTTCTCATCTCTCATTCGCGCTGGCAAAACCAAAAATTCTTGGCATTGCCACCAAGGACCAGTTTATTGGACCTTGGATTTACGACTTTTCATCTCATTTTTCTGACGTCATTTCGTCTCTCCATCCTAACTCTCGTCATCTCTCATCTAATCCTTTCATCTTCACTTTCTGCACCTGGACATTCCGGTTGGTTTCCTATTTGGGTGGTGACTCCACTTATTCATTCATTTAATCCCCAGACAAGGAGCCCTCCTTGGATATTCATCTGCCTCCATCCACTAACTTTTTTGGTTTCACCTTTAGTCTCTTTGTGAGAGATGCATGCTCAAGTTGCGACTCCACTTCTTCCATTTCTTACAAGAATTTATGCTAGAAGCTCACTTCTTGTAGATGTTTTGATTTTCTTGAGCAGGGATCTCTCTCTCTGATATCCATTTGGCCCATATTTTTCCCGTCATCATGGAATATGACTTGTTTGCTCCTTGTGATTTTACTAATATTTTGGGAGCTTCGCATGGTTGTCCTTTTTTGGTGAAGCCATCGATGAATTTCCTCCTTGTCAAGGTAACAATGCTTTTACTGCCAAAGATCACCTTCAAAATGTCAACCTCTATATAAACAAGTGTCTCCCATATTCTAAATATGAAGATGTGAAGATGAAGATTTTCAATCTTACCTTATCCGGTGATGCTTTTGATTTTTATGTTAATTTCCCTAATAACACTTTTGATTCTCTACAATCAATCATTGATGCCTTTGAAGATAAATATGAAGATAAAGACAAAGTCAAAGAGAAAGTTGAAGTAAAGAAAACTATAGAAGTTGAAAATGATTTCAAGGAGTTAATTCAAATGGTTAAAGACATGCAGTTAAATCAGGCTCAAGTAAGCAAGAATGCAGAAGTTAATTAGGCTCAAATTATTAAAGATATGGAACTTAATCAAGCAACATTAACAGTTGATCATGCCAGGGAAATTAATTCTATGCAAAGCAAGTTATTAGCCTTCGAGGAAAAGATGATGATCATGGAATTCAATCATTCAAATCAAGTAATTGTCATGAAAGCAAGTTATCAAGAAAAAATAAGTTCGATTTAGAACAGATTGACAACTATGGATGAAGAAATGACCATCGTGAAATTTGATTATAATAATCGGTTAGCTACCATGCAAGCAAATCATAAGAAAAAGATAAACAATATGCAAAATTGCTTCATGGGCATGAAAGCAAAGAACGATAAAATTATAAAGGACATGGAAGTTTGTCAAATATGTCTTCAGAATAAACTATTGACCATGGAGGAAAACCATGCCAAGGAAGTCATTGTTAAGAAGGTGGAACACTCTAATCAGATGGATGCCATAACAATACAGGTACAAAAATTTCAACATCTGTCAGAGGATGAAAGAAACAGGGAAACATCAACAGATCATAAGCCTCCCTATCTACTGCAGCAAGCTCCATCTTATTATGAGGAGGTCATTTGTTCCATTGAAAAGTGGCTAATTGAAGTTGACCTGGATAAAATGGAAATTGATAAGAATCAGGTTGATGCTCACATGGTTAATCCACCAGTCATAACAAATCAGGTTCATAAAGAAGCGCAGGTCACAGAAGTATTGAATGTTCTAAATTTTCCATATGAGCGTTTTTCGGATCAAGAAGGAAGTTGTACGTTGACCGCATCATCATCAACGTCACAACCCGCCACAAAGAAAAAGCGCAAGAGAAAGAAAATGAGAAAGCAGTTTGATCCGTCTGATGGCCTCGAGCAATTTGATTTTTGGATAGGAAAAAGTCCTACTGTGTGCAAGATTGGACATGGCACATCCGAGAAATAGCCAACGGATTTGCTTGAAAACAAGAAAATGCTTAGCATACAATACATTGAACACATTTGATGCCATGGGGCATCCTTTGTATTGTATTCCTAACCCTACACCCTTTTTGTTACAGTATTTTATTTTTGTAGGTAGATGCTTTTGATGTTATTAGGATAGTTAATAAACTAAGAGCTTATATCTTTTATGTGCTTAACGTTATATGATGGTTTTTGGATGGACGCTACTTATGTTATATTCTGTGTTGCGTGGATGCAGATTCTGTATTCTCACATTCCTCTTGTGTAGTGACGTGTCCCCAAGTAGAGCCAGATGTTAACCACTACGTGTCAACGGCCCATGGCAATACACCCCTTTTTTCGCAAGAGGGATAGCGCCTGATTGATGTGTCGGTGCCGTCCAACTTTCATCATCTGCCTGATCATCATGTTATAATGCAAACCCATTCTGCATGTATATGATGTAAATAATCTCAGCAGATCTGTCATGTATGTGATTGCCTAGGTAAACCTAGCTTTCTGGTGACAATCTATAGTCTGGAAGTTTTTTTGTCTCATTGATCTATTCTCGGATGGTCGGCAAAGTTTTTCTTAAGTCTTACCCCAAATTCGGAATGGATTTTGTCACTGGGATCTTAGGTGAGTCCTAGTGTTCTAGATCGAGTCTATGTGAAAGTAATTTGGGAATAATCCTAACTATTTGGTTAGGTTATTTTATTACAAATTGCTTGGTCTACTGGATTATATTTGCATCGTAGAAATGGGTAGTCTATCAGGCTTTATTACAAATGGGTTTCCCCCCTTATGATGTAAAAAATATGAAAATCATGATGTATAATGTCTTCAGGGGTGGAAAAATAATTTATCCCCTCATAGGTTCATTAATTAAATTTTCTGGCCAAAAATTAATTAAAATCCCGAGACAGAAATTTAATTAATTCTATGTCCTAGGTAAATTTAAATTTTTCAAAGGCAAAATTCGTCGGTCCTTAAAAAATAAATTTTAAGAGGTCCAGGGACTAAGGTAAATTAATTATTTTGATAAATTTTAAGCCTTTGATCCCTGGGGTTAAGTCAAATTCAAAATTAATTCAAAAATTTAATTTTTGAATTAATTAAAATGCATTTAATTGAAAATTTTGAATTTCCTCAAGAATTAAATATTTCGACGGATGAGATTAAAAGAAATTTTAATCTTCATCAACGGTCGAGATGATAGCTTTGACGAGGATCACTCGAACTAGCCGTTGGAGGATTTATCTTTAAATATGAAGTCATTTGTCAATTTCACTATCCGACCTTTGGGTCGTGTGCTTAGCGAAAAACTCGTGTAATCTTTTTCGGATAATAAAGAAAGACTTTGGGGTTAAATTTTGCTGGTGTTACTCTTCATGGGAATATTGTAAAATGTGTTGTTTTCATGCATAAATTTTTTTTAGCCATTGATGCTAGCTTCTGAAGAGTGATTTGAGTACAGGTATCTTGCTCAGTTGCTGGGGTTTAAGTGATAATTTAAATTTTGAATGTAATAACATGTATCTCTATTTATTTGAATTTAATTATCATTTTCTCGCTCTATTTTAATGGCTGGATTGACTTTTGTAGGAAAATATTGATTTTTAGATCCTTGGGCGTTGGGGGAAGTTTTCAGTTGGACCAACCAACTCTCGATCTGTGTTTTCTGAGAGGTCCAGTAAAATTAATCCCTGGCTTATCAAAAGATTTTTTTATTGGTGATGCACGAAGGTTTTCGAGTTAGTACCTCCTTAAAATTTAAAATTTTAATTTGTGTCTGGGAAATTGATAGATTTGGTTGTTGAGAGCCTTAGATTATCAGGTCTTCAAGCGGAGTTGGACTCATACTCCTTAGATCTGATAGATCTACCATTTTTGTGCATAGATTTGTAAATTATTTTTGGTTTTCTGACTTGGGTTTTTCTAGGTTTTAGTTTTATCAATGTATATATCGTTTGGGTGTTTTATGGTTGTCTTGTAGCCGCAGATCTGAGGAAGAAATCCGTGTAGAGTTCAGATTTAGGCCATAGAGGGTAAAATCTGGATCTCTGGGAGTTTATCAACATAATTTTCCAGGGATATCATTCAGATATTTTGTAGTCCAAGGGTTTAATTTTTTTTATTTTTATTTTATTTTATTTTTTTTTATTTTAATTTGGAAAATTTTCACAAGGGTTTCACTGATAAATTTTAAGCATAAAAAATAAATTGACATCGAATTCGATTTTCTGGGTTTATTTTGGGTTTCTTGAGGCTGCCGTTGGTTGCCTGGAAATGCTACCTGGGTTCTTCTTTTTATTCTTCTCATTACAAAAATTTCGAAATATTTTATTTTGTTTGCGTTTTGGGGATTTCTCGAAAAATTCGAATTTTTTTTGCGCTGCAACCTTCTTCCTTGTTGCTGCGCATCCTCATTTCCCTGTGACTTGCGGATCCCTTTGCATGCTGCCTCAAATCCGTTGATTTTGCTCCCTTATCCCTCCATTTCTCATCGTTTTCCGTTCTTTCCTCTTTGTAGCATGTTGTTCCTTAAACCCTCGTCCCTCTCTGCCCATTTCGTCCTTCTTTTTCTTGCTAAAACCCTCGCTGCCTTTTTCCTCCAACTCTCTTCTCCATCCCTTTGCTGCCATTTACGTGCAGCTCTCCCTCCTTTGAACCCTGTAGCGCCATACTCCCTTCCCGCTGCATTGAGCTCGCATTCCAATTGCTCCTTGACCCATGTCTCCTCTCCTTTGTCGTTTCTGCCCCCTCTCCTTCCCGCGGCCTTCCCTTGCGTTCTCTCCTCTTCATACATTGTCCGCCATTGCTCCCTTTCCCGTAGCAGCCTCCATAACCTGCATCATTCGCGCCTTTCACCAACGCTGCCCAAGCTCCTTTTGCCGTCGTCGAGCCTTTTCCACCTGCATAGCAAAACAAACATTTCGTTTTCCCTTTTTTATTTTATTTTGTCTTTGCGTTAGGTTTTTCGTTAGGGGTTAGGGTTAATATTTTTCATTTGAGATTCGATTTTGATTTTGATTTGTTTTTTTTGTTTTGATTTCGTTTATTTTTGTTTTAACTTTTTACTTTGATTTTGATTTTTTTTCGATTTGATTTTTTTTTTATTTGTTTTACATTTTTTCAAGAAAAAAATTATGATTATGATTTTTATTTTTATTTTCTTTTAAAAAACCTAAAAGATTAAAATTTAAAAAAATAAATAAAAAATCTAAAGTTTAAAAGATCTTCATTTTTGTGACTTGAGATTACTAAAGATCTAAATTAAAGGAGGATTTGCGTTAATACATTAAAAATTTTAATTTGGCCCATGGCCCATTAAAATTTCGATTTATTAACCCTTTTAATTTACTTTTGTCACATTAAAAATTTAGTCTCTTCATTTTACCACATTAAATTAATTTCCTATGGAATAATTAAATTGTTTATCTAAAGTTCGTTGGTGTCCTTTTGTGGTAGTATTTCTCTATTGTCAAGTGCGATTAATGTTTCAAAATTTTTATTGATTATTGGAGAATGATAATTTAATTCTAGATCTGGGTCATTAATGAAAATCACTTTAAATTTAGAATCTCTTGCATGATAGAGTTTTGAGCGTTTACATTTAATCGTTCATGATTGTCACTATTCATCACATTTGTAAATTGCTTTGCATAACTTGTTTTTACTTAATCTATGATTAATCGAATACGAAGGCACTGGTCTATAATCATTTCTATTCTATGGATGTGTCTTGTGTTTAATCTATTCATCTCAGTTAACCAAGATTTGTCTTGAACTCATCGGGTTTTCCATCTTCAAGTCTCCTAGAGCTTGTGTTTCACAGGCTATTCTCATTCATTCACCTTAGGAACTACTCCCCCTTGACTTGTCTAGGAGAGCATCTAAACGGAGTGAATAAGGATTAGAGTGATAGCCCTTACCATGAGCGTTGTCGCAGTGCCTAGACACTTTATGCGACAACAGGGTTCACTATAAAACCCTAGTTTTTTGCTGGGTTTGTTGATGTTATGAAGAAACCCTAGCCTCTTAGGGTTTGTTGTTGATAAATATATGAAATCCTATCTCTTTAGGGTTTGGTGAATTTGGATTTATGACAAAACCCTTGCAATAAATAATGAAAGATCCTAGGAATGAAACATTAGGCGTATATGCTTCCGTTTGATTAAAATCCTAGCCTGGTCGAGCTGTTATATATCCAACATTAAAGTATTGATGTTTGTATCTAGGGTTTACACCCAAGTAGAAATTGACTTGAGATTCTAGGTCATGTTAATAAAACCTTAGATGTAAGATGCTATGATTTAAATTCTGACTTGATTTAGTTGATGATATCTAAATTTTTGTCTTAATGATGGAATCTAGGGTTTGTGACAAAACCCTAGCTAAGGTTGTTGTAAGAAGACTAATGCATGAAGAATGTAACCTTTGTTGATTGTAAACCTAACTAGGTTTATGTTTTGGATATCTAAAGTTTGACCAATCCTAGATTCTCCCATTAGGTTGACATCATGCTCTTGTACATATATATTTGTGCTTGGTTGTACTTGTTTCTAAATACTTGCAGGTACATTGTCTTCAAGATGTTGAAGATACTTGATAATGACTTAGTGATGATATTGTGCATAATGAGAGTTGTAAAAGTCTAAGTGATAAGATGACCTTGTTGTCACATGAGAACAGAAGAAATGATAAAGATTGAAGTTCTCCGAGGAAATGATGATGCGAAAGAAAGAGCCTATGGTTGGAAGAATAAAATTGTTGATGGACTTGTCCCATAGATTGAGAGGGAGCTTGGTTGAAAAGGTTAATCTCCTCTAGTTGATAGCATGATGAGAAGGCCATGAGGATGTTTTGAGATTGGAGAATAGCTGAAGCACTATTGATGGTAGTTCGTGATCCAGACTTGGATATGTTGAAAAGTGTTGAGGCTGAGTTTGGTGCTGCTGAAGGCATTAGAAAAGGAAGCTTCCAACGTGATATATTTGGATATATGATAATGACCTAAGTAGCATTAGAATGATTAAGGACCCCAGAGGTTTGTGCTAACTCACATAAATTGAAAGTTTATTACAAAATTGGGGTTGTGATTGTGCAAGATCTCTCCATAAGAAAGTTGAAAATTTTGAAGCATGCTTGGATTGGTGGATATATCTAATTTAGTTGATATGGAGAGATGAAGCATCTTGGGGCGACAAGATGCTTGGGAGGACATCTGGCTAGACTATGATGATGTCTAGATCCCAAAGTAGGGAGGGTATCGTTGGTCTTGTGTAGCGCCGACCTTGGATACGATACCTAGATCCCTGGGTTGGCGTTAGTGTTGAAGCCTGATGGTACTTATAGTGGCTAAAGCTTGGAACACATCTTAGTCCCAACCAATTAGATACCTTGGTCAAGTATCTAATCTGTAGCTTTGCGTGTTTTGTAACTCTTTGTAAAAACATATCATTTTGAGTTCATCCATGTACCTATGTACATATGCAATTATGAATACCTCCTTAGTTAAAAGGGAGTGTTGAAGAATGTAACTAGTGTCAGTTTTCATAATTGTATTTGTCAAAATAAGGAAAAAGGATTTTTTATTGTAAAAGAAATATTGACTTATTAAAGCATGGGTTTCATGCTTGGGTCATTGGTAAATAGGTCAAAGTACCCATTGTATGCTCTAGGATTTTTTTTTGAGTCAAAGTCAAAGTCATTATGTAAGAAACCCTTCTTGGGCCCGTTATGACAAGGAAAGAAAATATTTTTTATGTCAAAATTAGGCCTTGCCTCTCCTCCATCAAGTTGGCCTAGCCTCATGTCATGTCGACCTCTTCCACTATTTAGGTCGGCCTATTATTGGAGCCTCCAACAACTAAAAGAAATAAAAATAAATAAAATAAATAAATATTGCACTCCTAGAGTGAAAAGAAGTGTGAAGATATAAAAGGAGGATTCTACAAGAAGCAAAGGAAGCCATGCCAAGGAGATCTGCACTACATCTCCACTGTCACATATATGAATACTATGAAATGGTGCAGGAACAAGACTGAAGTTTAGGATTGAAAAATAATATTGTTGCAGGACCAAAATATGAGTGCATGATTGAAGTATGGATATAGGAGCCGAAGGTGCTCTAATGATAGAGGAAGGGTTGAAACCTTTATTCTTAAAAGAATTGTTTGCTAATGATTTTGTAGAAAATGAAACGCTGACTTGATGGATGGAGGAAGGTCTTAAGGTCTTGGTTTGACTAGAGGAAGAGTTTGATTGGGTTTTCCCTTTCATAGGGATTTTGCCCTGGCTGTGCGCCTATCTCTGGTGTCTTTGTGATCCTTTTTGTTTGGCATCTGTCTTGATGGTGAAAAGAACATAATAACAATAATGAAGAACAAAATAATAATCACAAAAAATTGTCAAAGTATGATAGAAATCCAGCTAAAGAACCTAGTATGTATGTTGTCCTAGATTTCTCAACATCATCATCATCTCTTGGACAATTCGACCTCACTAGAGAAACTCGCACTTGTTCCTTCTTGGCTATTGGAGATCTATTGGATGCATTTTGTATTTGGAAGCTATTTTTAATTGTCGTTGGAGCTACTTCTTTGTATAATGGATGGATATACTACATGTTTCCTTGTAAGTGCTTATTGTTGAAAATTTTCTATCTTGAAATTGTCTAATTTATGGAATTGTTGCTTCTAGGTTATGTTATTTTGTGCCCTAGTGGTTGAAAATTGATTTTGAAAGGCTATCTAGTTGAGTATTGCATATGTTATTCATTGTAAAATGTGCAATGAATGTTCCTAGTGGAGAAAATCTTTAATCTCTCCACCAGACTCCATTTTCTTTTGAAGTGGGTAAATGCTAAAATTTGATACCTAGGGCGTCGATTTTCAGCCTCCTTAGAGAGGATATAGCTTATCTATTTCATGCTTGAATCCATATGCCTAAAGGACAAGTCACTAGTCCAAGCAATTGGTGATCAATCTTAAATATTCTCCATAATTTTCTCTCCTAAAATCGGTCCTTTTAAGGCTAGGGTGAAAATCTAGGGCTTGCAACGAAATTTTAGGGAGGAGGCTTTTTGGTGATTTGAGAGCCTAAACATCAAGATTAGGGTCTAGGCTACCTATTCTCCATGTTTGGTGTCCATCCACTCAAATTTCATCCATAAAATTTCTTTCCCTAGGTGTTGCTCCAAGAGGGAAACCCTAGTTCTTTTTCCCTCAACTTGATGACTTCCTTGAAGGTTGTTTGAGCTTAGTACTTGTTTAAGTATATCATAAGAGGCATTTTTCCTCGGGCGTTGACCTTTTGAATCTATCACCATCGAAAATCTCAAAACCCTAGGTCTTGAGCCTCTTTTCTTGAGCCTTTCTTCGAGAGTGTTTTTCTTCTTTGAAGCCTTGTACCATTATCGCCCCTCTCTCTTGAATGAGATCTAGTTTGATCAATTTGTTCCATAGACCTACCCTATTTATTTTAAGTGACCTCCTTCCTACCGAGATTCCTTCCATCGATGAAAGTCCGTAAAGAGCAGGGGACCGTGGATGTGGGGACAGTTGGCCATTGTCCCTTTATTAGCACTTAATCTAGCTCTTTGTCTTGTAGGGTTTCCCTCTCCAAGTCCTGCTAGATTTTGTGGTAACATTTTGGCGCTGTTTTTGGGGTCGAAGCGAGTCTACTTTTATGAAATATTCACCTTCTTCCCTAACGACAATATAAATCATTATTTGGCGACTTCATTGAAAGAATGAAGGCCTTGTTCTTTGTTAAACCTCAAAGTCGATGCCTGTAGGGTGAAGCAGGCATCTCTCAAGGCATTTTGAATTCACCCTAGCGACTCCCATTTTAGTTGATATGCGAAACTCGAGGGAATGGCTCCTTGGGATCCACATGATGTCGACATTTATGAATTCCTACATATAGAAGAGGGAAAATGGGATATTGGTCATCGTTTTTAAAATGATCCAATAGATGACACTGATGATGACCTTATCCTTTCCTCATCTTCCTCATCATATCACTCCCAAGATGTTTTTAAGGACAGTGATGTGAATGATATTCCCGAGATTGCTCTTTATAGAAAGTTCGTGGGCTTGATTATTGAATTATTGATTCTTTTCTCATAAGAAAGGATCCATGGTAGAAGTTGGATTCCTCTTTTCCGTCATCCATGATCCTTGATCCATGCTTGTCTTATTTTCCTGCCTCCTACCCTTGCCCTTCATCAAGCCAAAATTGCAAAGGAGGATGTGATAATTTGATGCCATATCTCACAAGAACTTGTATGAACAAAAGATGTTATATTGATCTAATGATGCGTTGGTTGCATTGGTTATATGACTATACTTCCTTCTTGCATAATATGCATGTCATGCATAGTAGTGTAGGTGCATTGCATATTATGTTTGTGTAGCTAACATCATCATAATATGTTCTCATGCTAGAGTAATTGCGTTGTAGATTAGACTTGCATCTTAGAATAGCTTTACGCTTTTTGTATGGATTTATTCCTTGATGAAAAACATGGGCGATAAAGTACACCTAATGTGCATGCTTCCAATAGTTGTATTGTGTTGTGTGGGATATAGGTCTGCGTTCCAAGAGATTGTTGGAGTTCTCATGACCTCCCTATTCGAGTACATGGATCATGCGCTCTACAGTGAGCTCATGTCACAGTTGGAGCCAGATGTTACCCGCCAAAAGTGGATACCCCTAGGAGACCATTTTTCCTATTCATCTTCTTCCAACCAACAACGAACTCCTCTTGATAACCACCTTGTAGTTGATGTGATGTGCCACTTTATCTCCTCCACTTGCATCAATTGTATGTTTCCTCTCCCATTTGTCAAGAGCATATGTTATAAGGTGGGCAATCAGACCCAAAATGTATGTTTTTCATTGTGCAATCGGGTGCTTATGCTTGCTTTTTCATTTGGGCATGGATTATTGGGTGACATGGAAGAAGGAAGGGCTTTGACCATGGTTTTTTTCCCTCACCTTAAATGGCAAGGGGGGGTTAATCCTCAATCCAAGTCCCATGGGATCTACCCTATTGGCCTATGGCTTTAGGAAGGACACTACTTAGAAAACCCCAATTTTGGTAGCATGGTCTTGTTTTCTCATTCCATATTTTTCACTCCCCTCCACACATTACAAGCCCTATTCCACCTTTTTCCTTCTCTAGGTCCACATGATCATTGGTTCCACAGGGCCTTGACACAACCCCTCCTCTTGTCCACATATTTGGTTTAGGCTTGGAAATGATGCCCTAGAGGTTGATGCAGCTAAAAAAAAAGGTTAAAAGGATATCATGGACATAAGCAAGAAACAAAAAAAAAAATCATAAAATGCAAAAGATGGCTAGGACAATAATAATAGCACATGGGAAAAATCCAAAGCATGAACTCCACCCCTTATCATTATGGCCATCACCTTGGTTCCTAGGGCCAATGATTGCTCCATCACATCATTAAATAAACCCATATACATCCCAACCCTTGGTGAGCGATGAACCAACCCACCTTAAGGGGGTAATAACTGTTATACATCGTACATAGCATGCCTTCATTTCCTAGAGCTCTAAGAAGTAATATAAAGAAAAAGAAAGAAAAAGAAAAAGGCAAATAAAGAGGGGTGGAAAAACAAAGGCTGGGGTAACTAATGCAACCACGATTGCTCCCTCCTCACATTTGTATGCCCAATATGTGGACTTCTTCAGTATTACTATCCTTGCACCCATGGCATTTGGCCCTGAGACCTCTTTATCCCCATCCATTTCATCCTTATTCACATGCCACCTATTGACTGAAGGATGTATCGGGGACATGTTTTTCCCTTTAGGGTTTGGGAACCATTAATATGATTGTCTATTAAACACTCCTACCTAGGGAGGTAACACTATTATAAGATCAAAGCCCCAAATTTGGAAGAGAATCCTTATATGAAGTCTCAATGTGCCTTTGACTATCAAGCTTGACCACTTAGATGCAGGGTTGTGGGGGAGCGACCTCCCCTCTCGAATCCACTCCCGGAGCGTGCTCCGAGCGGGAGCACATCAAGAGCAACCCCAGAAGTGCGCTCCCGAAATTCACTCCTTGTGGGAGCAAATTTCAGGAGCATGCTCCCTAAAAATTTGTTCGCTCCCTGCCTATTCAAGTGTGATAGAGGGAGCTATCGAAGATTGGAATTTTTTTGAGTGGGGCAACCTAATGTTCAAGCATATGGCTTTAGTGTTGATATGCAAGTCATGGTAATGTTAAATTATTAAAGTAAAAGTGACTTAAATTTTTAACATTACCATGAAATGACTTAGGATGTTTCAGAGTGGTTTCAACTATGTTGCAGGAAATGCTGGGCTTAAACCCGCTTCTGGGCAAAAACAATATGGAAACACTGGCATGACCTAGAAACGCGTTTTAGGTCGTACAACCACGTTTCAGCGATAAATGACTTTTTTTTTTTTTTTTTTTTTTGTTCAGTTTTTTTTATTTTTACTCCCTGCCAATTCAGGAGTGATAGAGGGAGCTATTGAAGATTGGAAACAATTTTTTTTAGTGGAGTAGCCTAATGTTCAAGTCGATGGCCCTAGTGTTGATATGCAGTTCATGGTAATGTTAAATTCTTAAAGTAAAAGTGACATTCTCCTTTATCTTTCATTTTCATCCTTTTAAATTTTAACATTACCATGAAATGGCTCAGGGTGTTTGAGAGTGGTTTCGCCCTCATTAGATTTCATATGGAGAAAGTAGAATTTTAGATCTCACTCAAAATCCAGCAGACTTATCATTTTTCCAGGATTCCAGGATTGGGGGGATTACAATGTTTCCATTGGATTTTGCATGTACTACAGTATAGAACTTGTATTTAACCAAGAGAACCAAGTCCTCTGTGTAGGGGAGACTCCTAATAATCAAGAGAACCTAGGGTATTAGGGTATGGAACTTGTATTTAATCAAAAGCAATAAGGTCGTTTGACTATGCAGGAGGAGACCCCCAATCAAGCACAAGACAAGAAATTAGAAATTTCTCATGGCTGATTTTGGATATTGTTATTTTCATTATGTGATCATTCATGAGTAAATGTGATGTAAATTTAGAAACTTATAGTTTATGCATTGACATTGGACAATTCAATCATAAGGTAATAAATTATAATGTATCATGTATGCTTTATGATTGCACATATTTCTTAAATGTCCTTGTATATATATATATAAATTGTGTTTCACTGTTTCCAAAATTTGGGGGGGTCACGTTTCGTACCCATGCTTGTTTCATAAACTCATACCCATTTCCCCATATCATGCAACTTAGGGATTCAACCTCTTTGGATTTCATATTGAGAAAGTAGAATTTTAGATTTCACTCAAAATCCAGCAAACTTATCATTTTTTTAGGATTTTAGGATTGGGGGGATTGCAATGTTTCCATTGTATTTTGACATGTACTAGGGTATGGAACTTGTATTTAATCAAGAGCACCAAGCCCTCTATGCGGGGGAAACTCCCAATAATCAAGAGCACCTAGGACTCTAGGGTATGGAACTTGTATTTAATCAAGAGCACCAAGCCCTCTATGCGGGGGAGACTCCCAATAATCAAGAGCACCTACGACTCTAGGGTGTGGAACTTGTATTTAATCAAGAGCACCAAGGTTGTTCGACTATGCAGGAGAAGAATCCCAATAAAGCACAAGACAAGAAATTAGAAATTTATCGTGGCAAGAGGGTCAAGCAGTAGATAATAGATTTACTTCTCTTTTCTAGTTTCTAGTGCTTTTTGTAACTATTGACTCTTTCATATTATTATGGTATTTTTTGTAAACAAGATATGACCATTTAAGTTTGAAGTTTGATGTTGGCATTTATAACTCATTGGTAATGAATTATGAATATGATGCTTTGTGAAAGTTGAAAGTAGAAACATTTCATTTCATGTGAGATCTTCTTTGTTATCGTTTGGTTACTTGGTAATGGTAATGGTAATGGTTACAAGTACAAGTTACAACTTTAGTGATCAATGATGATAAATGTTATATATTGAATTTTGAAAGCTTGAAACTTTAAGATTGATGAATCATGAGCCTTGATATGTCGTATGTTATTGACTTTTGGATGTGGTTGATGAAGATTATAACTTATAGAGGATTGATATTATATGGTTCAATCCATGTTTTTATGTTTTTATATCTAATTCACCATTCTACATGCTTTTATTGACATATATGCATCAAAATATATAAAAATATATATTATATAAAAATTCGCTCCCGATTCACTCCCAAATTGAGAGCTTCTAAAATGTCACTCCTTGCTCCCACTCCCAAGTAATCTATCCTAGATGAGGTGCAGGACCTAAATCTATGTGAGATGCAAGCTCTTGGTAGATTTTAATTATATGCCTAATCTAGTTGAATCCTTCTCCTCAATTCTTTTGAAACTAATCTCAAACACAAGTTGTAGATAGAAGTCCAAAGGAAGGAGGCTAAGGCCTCATTAACGATACTTCCTGTGGAGTTCTAACCACCTAAGTGCCTCCGTTCCTACAAGGGATTTCCCACAAGAGAACTGCAAGGACACCTAAGTTAACTGCAAATGAAGGTCTAAACTTCGCAAATTGTGTGAAGAAGGTGGTCCTATCTTTCTTACAACCAAGCTTATGATTGGAGGTATATTTTAGAAATGCACTTCTAACTTAGAATGAAGATGCAAGATGTGAGTGATTGCTCCTATGGGATTACTAAATATGTTAAGTACTCCAACAAGATTAAATCACTTGAAATCAAAATGCTTATAATGATATTTAACACAAAATGATAAGAGAGTTTAAATGAAGCACTTAGATCAATTAGTTATTATCCCAATGAAACAATATTAGCAATTCAAACTATCCAAGACACTATTAGAGCTTGTTAATGTGTCAATAAGATTAATTCTTCTTATGATTAACAATTAGGCACAAGAATAAAATGCGAGTAATTTATCACTTAGATCATAAGCCAATGAAGCACAATAGGTGATTTTAAACACAATAATAACAAGTACTAATAGAGACAAGCATAATAAGAGATTGCTAACAGTGATTAATAATGAGTGCTAGACAACACAATGTAATGATACAAAATCCAAAGAGGCAAGCTATCTATCTTAGCAATGACAGTGCAAGAATGCAAAAGGAAAACTAATGAAACAATTAGCTTCCTTCAATATGCAAGACTTATGCAATCAATATACCAATGATTCCTCACAATGCTATTACTTTGAAAATAAACTAGACTTAAACAAATTCATATCAACAAGTCATTAATATGAAAACAATCCGAAAAATGTCTAGAGAAGCTAGCAAACACAATGGTGATTGAGCCCTTAAGTGATAAGTATTAATTCTTAGAGTTATTATGCTTCTTTAGGATGATTGACACTTGATTATGCCACTGTTGGATAAATCTTCAGATCAAGTTATTTATGACAGTCAACAAAAGAGAGGAAGGGAGAGAGAATCAAACTCTTGTTGAAATTCACTTTAGGCCTGCAAAACAAATTTTTAGCCCTTGGAATCACATGCAAAGATGAAATTAAGCCCCTTAAGGGTTGCGGCCAAGTCAATAAGGCCTAATTAGGCCCGCGTCCAGGATGAAATGGCCCCTTTGCGGTTGCTGCAAAGGCCTAGAGGCCTCAAAACCCTAGTGGCTAGGTGGAGAAGGCTTCTTGGGTTTGCGGCTAGGCTAAACAAGCCACAATAGGCTAAATGGAAGCCCAAAGATGAATGTAACCTTGCAAAGAAACCTTGAGATGAGAAAAACTTGTGCAAAACCCCAGTTTCTGCAGTAAATATGCCCTCGAGGGCTAGAGGTGCACTTGTAGGGGCTTAGCATTGGAAAGTTGGCACTTGGGTCTTGTAGATTAGGCCCTAAAAGGCCTAGATCAACCTCTTCTAGTTGAACGCTCTCCTTGCTTGAGAAAAACGGCCCCTGAAGTGAATTTAACCCCAAACCCTAGCCATATAGGCTAGGTGAGTGTTTTAAAGCTCTTGCTTCAGATTTTTCTTTGAATCCTTAAGTTAACGGCACCTGCAAGTCGAATAAATAGATCCAAGACAAAATCTAGAAAATTCTAAAATAAATCCCCAAACTATTATTTACAAATGAGAAAAATAATATACAAGGGTTAGAGTTAGAAATAATTTACAAATTATTTACGCTATTCACAATTAAAATCAATCTCTAGTTATCAAATAAATCTTTATAGCCCAAATAGATTTTGAAAATAAGTGATAGGGATAATTTATATTTTGCTATACCTACCCAAACCCTGCACAATAAATCGTTAGCTAAGCTCAGAGTCCAAACAATATGCAATCACTTTGAAGTCCATGTACTTGGGTCATAACCAAGGGATGAATATTTGAAGATATCTACACATAAGATAGATTATTAGTTCCAGAGGGGTTGGATGCACACAAGAAGTCTAGATATCTAGAGATTCCTACTAGATATGCTAGGTTCAATGTGCTTACTTTAACCCAGTACCTAAAGCAAGATACATGTGCTAATAGATAATCCAACCATTGTCTATGGAACAATAATCTTCAATTAAAACAATTAGAGCATTAAAATAATTTCAACACATACCATGAATCATCAAGGGAGAATACACCTTGAATTGAAACCCCAAAGACTTTTTATTAATGCAAAAATTCCAATAGAGGTTAGCTTAGTACAAAAAAAAAAATTCAATCAAGTCCAAGTTACAACAAGGAGCTTGAGAGCTTCCTTATATATAAAAAATGAGAGGGATCAACCCCTCCAAGTGGAAATAGCGGGTAGTTGCATCGATCCATGACTTTATCCTTGAAGAAAAAATTCGATCCCTTGATTAGCTGGCACAAATCTCAAAAAAAATTGGCCTTCCTTGTTCACTGTTCTAGAGGGGTCAAACTTTGACTCCTAGACCATGGAGGACCTCCAAAAAATAGAATTATCGTTACTTGTTCAAAATTCTTAATTCCTTGGTCCATAAATTTTGATTTGCTGGGAAATAGTCTTTTCTGGCCCAACCGAATTTCTAGATTGGGTCCTTCTGCCTTAGACATGAGGCATTTTATCTTTGACTTGAATTTTTCCTTTTTGAAAATAGCCTCAAATAATTTTTGATGAATTTTCCACTTGGAGGGTAATTAATTTTCCCTTCATTTTATTTTTTGGATAATTTTTAGCAAATTTAATTTTTTATTTTTTGTCAGAAATTAAAATTAAAAGACTCAAAAGGGGATTAAATATTTTTCCACCCTCAAAGTGTATCTAAAAAAATTATTTGGGTAATGGTGTTCTAATAATGAGGAAGCATTCACCAAAAATATTTCTAAACATACTTTTACATCAAGATATTACAAATTCAACCCTTAGAAGGTGAAAATTCATATAGACAAAATCCACTTAAGACTCAACCAAATTCTACGACATGACACATGATCTAGACTTGATTAACACTAGGAGTCACCTAAGACCTTGTCAATGAGCTCCACCCTAGATTTGGGGTTATATTTGGAAGAAAAACTTTGCCAATTATCTGTGTTTACAAACACAGATAATTAGGGAGGTTAAAAAACTCCCTAAAGTGAAACCCTTTGAGAAGAATCATAGGCTTACCTACGTGTTGTTACATGGCTTAATAGTCATACTAGAACCATTTTTATAATACAAAAGGAGTGTTTGGGATTACAATGATGATATTGACTCGAAAAAAATTATTTGTTGCTTTTCCTTAGATTGTTGACATGTACATGGTCAACATCTAGCTCTACTTGGAGACACGTTGCTTCAACGAAGGAATGTTAGAATCCAGAATCCTGTATCCAAGCAAACAAGGAATAATCAAGTAGATATCCATTCTAACATATATCAAAATCATGATAGACATCATCAAATATATATCAACTGTTGGAATAAAAATTCTATTCTACCAATGAAATATAAATGAAAATTATCTAATGACAAAAATAAAATTCTAATCTAAGGGAGTAGGGTTAGAAATATTGTACAAAGGATGCCCCATGGCATCATATGTCATCCTTGAAGTCCGATCTGGAGAACCTGTCTACTCACAAGCGGATCCATTGGCTACTTATCTGATGTTCCCTGTTGAATCCTGGTTCTCTTACGCTGATGAAGGTTCTCAGTGTTGCACTGCATAGTCTCATCAAATCTCCTCCTTTTCCCCTTTTTGCTCATGAGATGAGACGATGTAGAGTCTTGGGCTTGTTCTTCCACAGGCTCAAAGAAATCAGTCAATACTGCATTATATTTTGTAGGATGCCCTTTAACATATGTATTGTCAAGTCTCCTTGGGTTCTCAACATGATGCCTTCTTTCTACCTCCCTGCACAATCTAACCATGCCACCCTTAATCACAGGAATAGTAGCATATGATAAGTCTAAATGAATGCATCCTCCAAGATTTGCAAGAAACTTTTGAGACAAGAGCATTCCCCATACATCTGACACATCTATAATAGCAATATCCATATTAATTATTTTGTATGGGAATGTCGATAAGCAGACTTGCAAATCCTTGATTATGCTAAGAACCTCTATCTTCTTCGAATTCATGGAACAAATATTATGATAAGGCCTTGATATTGTTAAATTCAATTGGTCCATAAACTTCTTTGTCATGACATTGGTTGAAACCCTAGAATCCAACATATAATTGTGCAACAGGCGATCATTTACCATCAAGGTTAAGAAGAAAGGTTGATGATCCTCATTCGTCATAAAATAGTTTAGATCCTTCAACTTGATTTCTTCATCCTTATGGTGCAAATCAATCTTATCTTGTTGAGATATGCCTATAGCCTTCAGAAATGTTGCTCTTTGAGATGGAATCTTTAAAAGATCAAGGACGGGGACAAAGATCTTTGCATTATTTATCCATGTGACCCAATCAATTTTCAGTCCCGAATGATGAGTTTTAGAAGCAATATTTTCCTTATTTTGCTCTTTATCTTTCTTGCAATAAGTATATCCCTTACTTTTAACAATCTCCAAGATTTGGTCCTGGGATAGCTTTTCTCCATATAATATTGTAATTGGATCCTTTTCATCACTAAAATTGTTGATCGTAAAGGATGAAGGGATCATTTCCAAGCAACGATTTTCTTCTTCTGTAGGCATGTGAGAATCTTGACTAATTATATTTATTTGCTCACTTGTTCCCTCATCCAAGATTCTTCTTGCGACGACACAAGAGCTTTCTTCATGGAAACTCTCACAATGTCTACAGAAAGGCAAAGGATGATCAATAACATTGGTAGATTCAAGCGGATTTGGCGGTCTCTGCTCAGTTGGAGGATTCTTCTTTGGCCATGCATTACTATTACCCTTGTTATTATTATTTCTAGGTTGAAGATTCTGAGCTTGTGATCTTTCCATCTGAATCAGCCTAGCCTGCATAACATTCATCTCTCTGGCATGCTCTATTTTCATGTCTTTAATCAACTGAGTTAATTCCTTGATGGGATCATGGTCTACTTCTATGACCTCTTTTCCTTTAGTCTTAGCTAGACCTCTTTTAAAACCAGGAATTTCAGACTTCCCAGATGCTTTCTTATCTTTTTCCAATTCTACAGCTAAAATCTGAGCAGTCTTTAAGTTAGTTGGCTTATAACTTCTCAACTTCTAAAAGGTATCCACAACACATGCATCCAGATAATATTCTAATAGAGATTTATCAGTTGGTTTATAATCTTGATGCATCTCTTTGACAATACCATTAAACTTCTTATTAAATTCATCAATAGTCTCATTTTCGTTTTTCTTTACGTTGTTGATGGTTCTAAGCAAATATCTTTCTTCCCTTTTATCCCCATATTTATCTTTGAAGGCATTGATGATGGCTTACAGAGAATCAAAGGAGTTATCAAGCTTATCCAAGAACCATTCTATTGTATCTTCTTCCAAAGAAAGAACAATCAACTTCATTTTGATATCTTCATGATTATATGTAGCTTTGCTAGCATGCTTCATCAAGAACAATTGTTAAAGATCTGAGATGGGTTTTAGAACTGATTGCATTGTTCCCCTGGAAAGTAGGCATCTTATCCAACCCAGACTCCGGGAGATCATGAGGCTGACCTTGAATGTTACCAAAGTTGCAAGTAGTGAATAGGTTTATGATGTCTTGCCTGATAGGGTTAGAGAAAAGCAGAGATATATCAGGGAGGGCTTCCTGTGTGAGAAAAATAAGATGCGAGAAAAATAAGATGTTTACTAGAATGTAATTTGTTTAATCGAGTTCTAAGGGCCTTTTCAGGATCTGGAGCGGGATTAACCAAAGTACCTTGATTTCTTCTAGTATATGCCCTTGTGAATGGAGTTGCCACCCAAACAAGAAACTAACCCGAACGACCGGGTGCTATAAAATGTTGTGATAGTGAGGATGAAAAGATGTCAAGGCGCTGAGAACAAGAAACTTGTCCCCGACAACGACGCCAAAATCAGTCTCCCAAATTGTACACAAAATTGCGACAATGCTCAGGGTGAGGGCTATCACTCTGATCTCTGCCCTCTCCGTTTAAGTTGTATCCCAAATGCATGCTAAGCGGGGTAGTCCCTATGGATGAGATGATGAGCAACTTGTCGAAAACCAACAAGTCAAGGAGACACAACTGAATGGCCTAGCAACTTGGTTGAATTAAGAGGCAAGTGTGATTATTAAGCACGATTTGATTAGATTCTTTGAGATTATAAGTTAGAGAGCAGTGCCTTTAAGATCAATTACTTGCAGAATATGAATTAAATTTCTAGGTTACTGGATGAACAACCACTGTGAGATGCAAAATCTATCCTAGATGAAGTGCAGGACCTAAATCTATGTGAGATGCAAGCTCTTGGTAGATTTTAATTATATGCCAAATCTAGGTGAATCATTATCCTCAATTCTTCTGAAGCTAGTATCGAACGCAAGTTGTAGAAAGAAGTCCAAAGGAAGGAGGCTAAGGCCTCATTAACGATACCTCGCGTGGAGTCTAACCACCTAAGTGCCTCCGTTCATACAAGGGATTTCCCACAAGAGAACTGCAAGGTCACCTATGTTAACTGCAACTGAGGGTCTAGACTCCGCAAATTGTGTGAAGAAGGTGATCATATCTTTTTTACAACCAAGCTTATGCTTGGAAGTATATTTTAGAAATGCACTTTTAACTTAGAATGAAGATGCAAGATGTGAGTGATTGCTCCAATGGGATTACTAGATATGTTACTCCAGCAAGATTAAATCACTTGAAATCAAAATGCTTATAACTATATTCAACACAAGATGACAAGAGAGATTAAATGAAGCACTTAGAACAATTAGCAATTATCTCAATGAAACAATATTAGCAATTCCAACTATCCAAGAGACTATTAGAGCTTGTTAATGTGCACTTAGAACAATTAGCAATTATCTCAATGAAACAATATTAGCAATTCCAACTATCCAAGAGACTATTAGAGCTTGTTAATGTGTCAATAATATTAATTCTTCTTATGATTAACAATTAGGCGCAAGAACAAAATGAGAGTAATCTATCACTTAGATCATAAGTCAATGAAGCACAATAGGTGATCTTAAACTCAATAATAACAAGTACTAATAGAGACAATCATAATAATAGATTGCTAACAATGATTAATAATGAGTGCTAGACAACACAATGCAATGATACAAAATGCAAAGACACAAGCTATCTATCTTAGCAATGACAATGCAAGAATGCAAAAGAAAAACTATTGAAACAATTAGCTGCCCTCAATATGCAAGACATGTGCAATCAATTTACCAATGATTCCTCACAACGCTATTACTTTGAAAATGAACTAGACTAAAACAAATTCAGATCAGCAAGTCATTAATATGAAAACAGTCCCAAAAATGACAAGAGAAGCTAGCAAACACAGTGGTGATTAAGCCCTTAAGTGATGAGTGTTAATTCTTAGAGTTATTAGGCTTATTTAGAGGTGTTTTTAGGCCTCTTTAGGATGATTAACCCTTGATTATGCCACTGTTGGATAAATCTTCAGATCTGGTTATTTATGACAGTCAGAAAAAGAGAGGAAGGGAGAGAGAATCAAACCCTTGTCAAAATTCACTTTAGGCCTGCAAAACAAATTGTTAGCCCTTAAAATCACATGCAAAGATGAAATAAGGTCCCTTAAGGGCTACGACCAAGTCAAGAAGGCCTAATTAGGTCTGCGACCAGGATGAAATTGCCCCTTTGGGGTTGTGGCCAAGGCCTACAGGCCTCAAAACCCTAGTGGCTAGGTGGAGAAGGCTTCTTGGGCTTGTGGCTATATAAACAAGCCACAATAGGCTGAACGGAAGCCCAAAAATGACTGTAACCCAGAAAAGAAACCTTGAGATGAGAAAATATGAATTAACCCTAGTTTCTACAACAAGCATGCCCTCTAGGGCTAGCGGCTCACGTGTAGGGGCTTAGCGTTGGAAAATTGACACTTGGGGTCTTGTAGGTTAGGCCCTAAAAGGCCTAGATCATCCTCTTATAGGCGAAAGCTCTCCTTGCTTGAGAAAAATGGCCCTTGAAGTGAATTTGGCCCCAAACCCTAGCCATCGAGGCTAGGCGAGGGTTTCAAAGCTCTTGCTTCAGATTTATCTTTGAATCCTTGAGCTAATGGCACTTGCAAATCAAATAAATAGAGCCAAGACATAAAATCTAGAAAATTGTAAAATAAAACCCCTAACTATTATTTACAAATGAGAAAAATAAAATACAAGGGATAGAAATTATTTACACTATTCACAATTAAAATCAAACTATAGTTATCAAATAAATCTTTATAGCCCAAATAGATTTTGAAAATAAGTGATAGAGATAATTTGTATTTTGATATACCAACCCAAACCCTTCACAATAAATCATTAGATAAGCTCAAAGTCCAAACAAGATGCAATCACCTTGAAGTCCATGTACTTGGGGTCATACCCAAGGGTTGAATATATGAAGATCTCTACACATAAGATAGATTATTAGTTCTAGAGGGGCTCGATTCATACAAGAAGTCTAGAGATCTAGAGATACCTGCTAGATCTGATAGGTTCAATGTGCTTACTCTAACCCAATACCTAAAACAAGATACTTGTGCTAATAGATAATCCAACCACTGACTATGGAACAAAAGCTTTAGTTAAAACAATTAGAGCATTCAAATAATTTCAACACATACCATGAATCATCAAGCAAGAATACAACTTGAATTGAAATCCCAAAGACTTTTTATTAATGCAAAAATTCCAGTAGAGCTTAGCTTAGTACAAAAAAATTTCGATCAACTCCGAGTTACAATGAGGAGCTTGAGAGCTTCCTTATATGGAAAAAATGAGAGGGATAAACCCCTCCAAGTGGAAATAGCATCTAGTTGCATCGATCTATGGCTTGATCCATGAAGAAAAATTCGATCCCTTGATTAGTTGGCACAAATCTAAAAAAAAAATCGACCGACCTTGTTTACTGTGTTGGAGGGGTCTAACTTTGACTTCTGGACCATGGAGGACCTCCAAAAAAATAGAATTATCGTTACTTGTACAAAATTCTTAATTCCTTGGTCCAAAAATTTCGATTTGCTGCGAAATAGACTTCTCTGGCCCAAACGAATTTCTGGATTGGGCCCTTCTGCCTTGGAAATGAGGCATTTTATCTTTGACTTGAATTTTTCCTTTTTGAAAATATCCTCAAATCATTTTTGATGAATTTTCCACTTGGAGGGTAATTAATTTTCCCTTAATTTTATTTTTTGGATAATTTTTGGCCAATTTCAATTTTTTATTTTTGCCAGAAATTAAAATTAAAAGACCCAAGAGGGGATTAAATATTTTCCACCCTCTAAGTGTATTTAAAAAAAATATTTTGGTAATGGTGTTCTAATTATGAAGAACCATTCACCAAAAATATTTCTAAACACACTTTTACATTAAGATATTACAAATTCAACCCTTGAAAGGGGAAAATACATATAGACACAAACCACTTCAAGACTGAACCAAATTTTGCAACAAGACACATGATCTAGTATGAAAAATACAGATTCGATTAACACTAGGACTCATTTAAGACTTTGTGAATGAGCTCCACCCTAGCTTTGGGATATATTTGGAAGAAAAACTCTGCCAATTATCCGTGTTTACAAACACAGATAATTGGGGAGGTTAAAAAACTCCCTAGAGTGAAACCCTTTGAGAAGAATCATAGGCTTACCTAAGTGTTGTTACATGGATTAATAGTCACTGTCATACTAGAATCATTTTTACAATACAAAAGCAGAATTTGGGATTACAATGATGATATTGACTCAAAAATTTGTATTTGCTACTTTATACTTTGCTCCTTGGACTATTAGCATGCACATGGTCAACAGGGAGCAAAAGGACCAACAATGTGTTCAAAGTACGACAAGAGGAGTTGTGAGCGTCGACTACAGTAGCTAGATTATCAGAGTATTTTGTTCTTGTATTCTTGTATCAATGGATGTATGAGGGCCATTATCCCTAGTACGAGAGCCATAGACTATTGTATTAAAGATTGTTAATATAACAAAGTTGGGTTATTGAAAATTGTAAAAAGTTGTCTTTATTTTGTGCACTAGTAGATTTATAGTTGTATATTGTTTTGCTGTGCAAAGTAGTATGTTGTGATATTTAGATTGGTAGCATCAGTGATTGTAAGATTCTAACCTAGACTTTAGTATCATGGAAAAACAACATGGTATCAGTGCTACTTTGAAGGGCCAGTGAATTAGATTGTGCACAATGAAGTACAACTTAAGAGGGAGTTGGTCACATTGTTGTTTAACGGCTCGTAGCAATGTTGAAGTTGAAAGTTGGTCTCCAGTATGAAGACATGTTGGAAGGGTTGTCCAACTATAGTCCATGGAAGGAATGGATCAAGTTGGTTTTGATGGTGAAGAGGATTTGGGACTTTGCCGAGAAGCAATCAAGAAGCCAATAGACCCTAAGGAGTTGTAAGTGTACGAGGTGTTGGATAAAGGCAAAGTTGATCATCCTAGACGGTGTCAAGGATTCCTTAATGCCTCATCTGTCCAGGAAGAACACTGCCCATGAGATGTGGGAGGCTCTTCAGAATTTGTTCTAGAATAAGAACGAGAACTGGGTATTGGTATTGCAGGATAAGTTGAAGACCACCAAGATGATGCATGGTGAAGGGGTGACTTTGTATCTGACGAGGTTGTCTTAGGTTCGAGATGAGCTTGCTACCATCGGTGAGACTCTTATAGATTCAGAGATGGTGAGAATTGCCTTGAAGGGGTTTACTCCATAGTGGAAGTCGTTCATCAAGGGGATTGTTGCCAGGGACAAGTTGCCAGACTAGGTGGGATGACTTCATTTAGGAAGAGTTACGAGACGAGGATCTTCATCCTACCAAGAAGGTTTCAGATGATGATGTGGCACTTGCAGCAAGAATGAAGGGCAAGTAGAAGGACTTGAGTAAAATCAAGTGTTTCAACTGTGGCGAGTTTGGTCATTACTCGATTTAGTGTCCAAAGAAGCAGCGGGGAGATGACGAGAAGAAGGGGAAGGTAGTTGCTGGTGTCACTACTTCTACAGAGGAAGATGACCTCTCTAGGGGATTGGAGTGTGAGGACTTTGTATTGATCTCTCATTTCTCACAAGGTACTATCGACGAGGCTACATGGTATGTGAACAGTGGAACATCGAAGCATATGACAGGGTCATAGGATGTGTTTGAGACTCTAGTTGAGTGGGACTCAAAGTTGCACATGGTGTTGGGCGACAAGAGTTAAAAAGAGATTAAGGTATTAGGTGTCGTTCCATTCAAGTTGGAGTCAGGTTAGGTGATGTGAGTTGAAGATGTGTTTTTTTGTACTAGGACTTAGATATAACGTGATGTTTGTCTTAGAGATCGAGCAAAAGGGGCTTGAGGTGCTATTCCAAGGTGGGAAGGCAAGACTCAGGCTCAAAGGCTCTAGCTCCGCAGGATTTGTGATTGGAATTAGAGAGCATGGTCTATACCAGTGTTGTGAAAATCGTGATAAATTCAAATTATCGCGATTTTTTCGATACAATTTTATCGCGATTTTTATACGAAATTATCGTAGGTAATTTTTTTGGCCTATTTTTATGAAATTATCGTGATAAATTTGAATTTATCGCGATAACAACCGAAAGAATCGTGGGGCTTTGCAGCAGCGAGGTTTTATATGGTTTTTTCCGTTTTTTTTATGAATTCATTTGGAGAGTCGTGCGCGGAGGGTAGAGAAGAGCTAGGAGACTAAGCTGGAGAGGGTTTAAAGCTAATTCGAAGTGCTTAGAGGAGAAAATCAAGAGGAGACCATCGATTTCTCCATAGAAACGGTATGTGGATTTTTTTTTTGTTTTCATTGTTTAAAAACATTGTTTTTGTATTTTTTCATTGTTTTTGGTTGGGTAACTTTGTATGGGCACCATTTTTTTTTTTGTTTTCATTGTTTTTAAAGATTGTTTTTGGTTGGGTAACTTGGTATGACTACGGGAACCAAATTTTTTTTTGTTTTCATTGTTTTTAAACATTGTTTATGTTTTTTTTCATTTTTTTTGCCATTTGGTTGGGTAACTTGTGTTTGAACTTTGAAATGGTTGTTTTTGGTTGGGTAACTTGGGTTTTCATTGTACAATGTAAAAATTAAAAATTAAAATACTAAATTGTAAATTTGTAACTTGTAATTTTGTAAATACTAAATTGTAATCCTTATTTTCCCATAGGTTCACAACTGCACCGAAACACCATTCAAGTTTGCAACTTCAAAGTTCAAAAACAAACATGCCAAGGAATTTGGATCTTTCTGGGAATATGGTGAACCTGATGCTCCAAATGATAAACTAAATTTGATTTGCAAGTTGTGTGGCCACTCTATGTTCGGGGGGGTGTACAGGTTGAAGTTTCACCTTGCACAAATCCCTGGAAAAGATGTGGGGCCTTGTACAAATACAACTCCTGAACTCATCCAAAGAGCCATGAGATCATTGGAAAATTTAGAGCAGATTAGAGAGGCCAAAGAAGAAATCAAAAGGCAACTAAAAAGGTGCGCTGAAGGAAGTGGCATTGGTTCTACTGCAGCATCAACCAATATGATAGCTGCCACATCATTTTTTGTTCCTCGAACCACACCTGGTTCACAACCATCTATCAGTTCAATGCTAAAAAGAACTGAGAAAGAACAAGCTGACAAGTCGCTGGAAAAATTTCTCCTCTGGAGTGATATTCCTTTCAGCATTGTAAAGAATAATCCATTTTTCCAACCTATTGTTGATGCTATTGCAAGTGTTGGCGTAGGATACAAAATCCCTTCTTATCATGATTTCAGAGGTCGGATTCTTCAAAATGAAAAGCGTGACTGCACCCAAAGATTTGAGGATTTTAGGGCATCATGGGCACAAATAGGATGCATTGTTATGTCAAATGGTTGGACTGACCAAAAGGGGAGAACCCTTATAAACTTCTTGGTTAGTTGTCCTAAGGGGACTATGTTTATCAAATCTGTTGATGCATCTTGCACAAATCAAAGATGCAAGAACTTTATGTGATTTGCTAGATGTGTTTATTTTGGGGGTGGGTGCAGAAAATGTTGTCCAACTCTGGACAATGCTGCAAATTATGTTGCTGCTGGTAGGATGCTTATGGACAGGTATCCTACTTTATTTTGGACACCTTGTGCTGCACATTGTATTGATTTGATGTTGGAGGGCATAGGGAAAATTCCCTTTGTCAAAGATATTGTTGATGCATCCAAAAGCATTACAAAATTTATATATAACCATACATCTGTGCTTAGCTTGATGAAAAGATTCACCAACAACAAAGAGTTGGTGCGTCCCGCCATTACACGGTTTGCTACCAGTTTCATATCTCTTCAATCCCTCTTGAATTCTATGTGGCATGTGAAGAGAATGTTTCTTTCAGAGGAGTGGCGTGCTTTGCCAATGAGCCGCAAACTAGAGGGAGAGGCCGTATGCAGACTAGTTTCATACCAGGAAGACTTTTGGGCGGGAGTGCAGGAGGTGTGCGCCGTTACTGAACCTTTGGTAAAGGTTCTTCGGTTGGTTGATGGTGAGAAGCCCACAATGGGCTATTTGTATGAGGCTATGGACAGGGCCAAAGAAGCCATTCGGGCCTACTATGATGGTAAGGGAGATGATGGGTTTCAGAGACAACTCCTCCTATGGAGAGTGATTGATGAGCGATGGAACAACACACTCCATCGTCCCATTCATGCTGCTAGGCTTTTCTTGAACCTTGCATTTTCTTACACATGTGGGTTTGATTTTGATGCTGAGATCATGGATGGATTCTTATCCTATGTCTAGAAGATGGTTTGATCTCCAGAACAAAGTATAGAGATCTCTAAAAAAATTGAGACATATAGGATGGCAGGTGGCACATTTAGCTTTGAGATGGCTGTCATTGAGAGGACAACTAAAATCAGTGTTGTGAAAATCGTAATAAATTCAAATTATCGCGATTTTTTCGATACAACAATTTTATCGTGATTTTTATATGAAATTATCGCGGGTAATTTTTTTTGGCCGATTTTTATGAAATTATCGCGATAACAACCGAAAAAATCGCGGGGCTTTGCGGCAGTGAGGTTTTATATGGTTTTTTTGGTTTTTTTATGAATTCATTTGGATAGTCGCACGCGGAGGGCATAGGAGAGCTGGGAGACTAAGCTGGAGAGGGTTTGAAGCTAATTCAAAATGCTTAGAGGAGAAAATCAAGAGGAGACCACTGATTTCTCCATAGAAACGGTATGTGGATTAATTTTTTTTTGTTTTCATTGTTAAAAACATTGTTTTTGTATTTTTTCATTGTTTTTGGTTGGGTAACTTGGTAAGGGCACCATTTTTTTTTCATTGTTTTTGTATTTCTTCATTGTTTTTGGTTGGGTAACTTGGTATGACTATGGGAACCAATTTATTTATTTTTTCATTGTTTTTAAACATTGTTTATGTTTTTTTCATTGTTTTTGCCATTTGGTTGAGTAACTTGGGTTTAGAATGGTTGGGTAACTTGTGTTTGAACTTTGGAATGGTTGTTTTTGGTTGGGTAACTTGGGTTTTCATTGTACAATGTAAAAATTAAACATTAAAATACTAAATTGTAAATTTGTAACTTGTAATTTTGTAAATACTAAATTGTAATCCTTATTTTCCCATAGGTTCACAACTGCACCAAAACACCATTCAAGTTTGCATCTTCAAAGTTCAAAAACAAACATGCCAAGGAAATTGGATCCTTTCTGAGAATATGGTGAACTTGATGCTCCGAATGATAGACTAAACTTGACTTGAAAGTTGTGTGGCTACTCTATGGCCGGGGGGGTGTACAGGTTGAAGTTTCACCTTGCACAAATCCCTAGAAAAGATGTGGGGCCTTGTACAAATACAACTCCTGAACTCGTCCAAAGAGCCATGAGAGCATTGGAAAATTTAGAACAGACTAGTGAGGCCAAAGAAGAAATCAAAAGGCAACTAAAAAGGTCAGTTGAAGGAAGTGGCATTGGTTCTACTGTAGCATCAACCAATCCGATAGCTGCCACATCATTTTTTGTTCCTCGAACCACACTTGGTTCACAGCCTCAGTTCAATGCTAAAAAGCACTGAGAAAGAACAATCTGACAAGTTGCTGGCAAAATTTCTCCTCTGGAGTGATATTCCTTTCAGCATTGTAAGGAATAATCCATTTTTCCAACCTGCTGTTGATGCTATTGCAAGTGTTGGCCCAGGGTACAAAATCTCTTCTTATCATGATTTCAGAGGTCGGATTCTTCAAAATGAAAAGCGTGACTGCATCCAAAGATTGGAGGATTTTAGGGCATCATGGGCACAAACAGGATGCACTGTTATGTCAGATTGTTGGACTGACCAAAAGGGGAGAACCCTTATAAACTTCTTGGTTAGTTGTCCCAAGGGGACTATGTTTATCAAATCTGTTGATGCATCTGCACAAATCAAAGATGCAAGAACTTTATGTGATTTGCTAGATGTGTTTATTTTGGAGGTGGGTGCAGAAAATGTTGTCCAAGTCATAACGGACAATGCTGCAAATTATGTTGTTGCTAGCAGGATGCTTATGGACAGGCATCCTACTTTATTTTGGACACCTTGTGCTGCACACTGTATTGATTTGATGTTGGAGGACATAGGGAAAATCCCCTTTGTCAAAGATATTGTTGATTCATCCAAAAGCATTACAAAATTTATATATAACCATACATCTGTGCTTAGCTTGATGAGAAGATTCACCAACAACAAAGAGTTGGTGCGCCCCGCCATTACACAGTTTGCCACCAGTTTCATATCTCTTCAATCCCTCTTGAATTCTATGTGGCATGTGAAGAGAATGTTTCTTTTAGAGGAGTGACGTGTTTTGCCAATGAGCCGCAAACCAGAGGGAGAGGTCGTATGCAAACTAGTTTCATACCAGGAAGATTTCTGGTGGGAGTGCAGAAGGTGTGCGTCGTTACTAAACCTTTGGTAAAGGTTCTTCAGTTGGTTGATGGTGAGAAGCCCGCAATGGGCTGTTTGTATGAGGCCATGGACAGGGCCAAAGAAGCCATTCGGGCCTACTATGATGGTAAGGGAGATGATGGGTTTCAGAGACAACTCCTCTTATGGGGAGTGATTGATGAGCGATGGAACAACACACTCTATCGTCCCATTCATGCTGCTGGGCTTTTCCTGAACCCTGCATTTTCTTACCCATGTGAGTTTGATTTTGATGCTAAGATCATGGATGGATTCTTATCCTGTGTCCAGAAGATGGTAGGTGGCACATTTGGCTTTGAGATAGCTGTCACTGATAGGACGATTAAAATGCGAGGTATTTTTTAGTTTGTAACTTTGTTTCAAATTTCATTGTCTCTTCAAATTCCATTTTTTTCTTATGTTTATTTAAAATTTTATTTGTAATTTTGTTGTAGATGCATGGTGGAAAATGTATGGTAGCAGGGTACCCCTTCTACAAAAGCTTGCCATTCGCACCTCAACCAAACATGTAGCTCCTCAGGATGTGAGCGAAACTGGAGTGTATTTGAAAAAATACACAACAAGAAGTGCAACAGGTTAACACTTAAACATTTAGAATATTGCAAATTTCCAAATAAATTTTTGAATTCATTAAACAATATTTCTTTTTATAATTATTAATTATTATTTCATGATCTTTGTACGGGTTGGAGTCCCAACGACTTAATGACATGGTCTACGTCTACCACAATCTTCGATTGTGGGTGAGGCAACTTGAGAGGACACCTGATGTGGATGCCATCTCATTGGATGAGATTGACACCATTGCTGCATGGAGGGTTGAGGTCGAGAGGCCTCTCATGGAGTCTGCTGATGATTGGTTAGTGCAAGATGTAGTGGAGGGGGAGGAGTGCAGGAGGAGGAACATGACGAGGAGGAGGAGGAACAGGAGGAGGAGGTGACACCACTTGCCCGGGCTACCATTGCCACCAGTAGAGGACGTGGTCTACCTCCTATAGCTCCTACTTCTAGTTTTTCAGCTTCTAGAGCACATCAGACTCCACTGCCATCTCCACCAGCACGGGCACCAACATCTACATCTAGAGGGAAAGGGAAAGCTGTGGCATTTTCTCGCAAGAGGGGCAGAGGAAATCAATAGGATTAGACTTTAGTTATTTCTTCATTTTATTGTATATGACATTATGACACGATGAGATACATTATCATATTTTTTGTTGATATTTTGAGGCTGAGTTGGGACTCAGGAGTCAGGACTTACTATTCAGGACATGATTCAATGTTATGTGTGATTTTAGCACTAGAAATGATATTAAACATCTTATATATTAGTTCTTTTATCATATTTATGTGTCAATGTATTTATTTTATGTTGTAGATGGTTTAGATATTAAAAAAAATGAAAAAAAATGAATATTTTTGTACCAAACGATTATTTCCCGATAATTACGATTTTTTCCGATTTTTTCCTCGCGCTGATATTATCCCGATAACGATTAATGCAACATTGGTCTATACAGACTGGAAAGCCTATAGACCATGAGAAGAAGAAGCAGAATTGATACAGGTTCTAGAGAAGTAGGTGCAGTTTTCAAAGGAGCAGGTACAGGTGCTAGAGAAGAAGGTCCAAGTTCTAGAGGTTCAAAGGGAGCTGAGTTCTAGAGGGAGTTTGTAGGTTCAAAGGGAGAATGTGCAGCCTAAGAAGAGCGCATGGTCAGTGGGGAGTAAGGGTACCTCTATAGCTGGCAAGAAGGAATCATGGAATGGTCTGAAAGAATTTCAGGAGAAGAAGAAGCAAGAGGCTTCCAGTGACAGTGACACTTTCGAGAAGGGCATATTTCATGCTACAGGGTTTGCTGCAGTTATGGGCACTAGGAGTTGGGCTAGTGTCGCTAGTAGTGACAGTGATGATGACGAGTTACTTCCTAGTCTTGGAAGTACCTTTCTTGCTAAGAGGAAGTAGATTGGGAGGTACTCCAAGCCCTAGGGCTCAGAAGGAGGAATGTGCTTTGTGAGCTTAGAACCGAGCTTAGGGTTTTGTACCCAAAGATGTGGGGCCAAAACCATGCGGGTTACCATTGATTTGACTTATGGAAATGAAAGAGGACCCTAAAAGGAACTAGGGACCGCGAAAATCGTCGAGATCATAGGTCTACAAAGAGAGATGTTAGTTTTATGTGTTAAGAGTGTCGTTATGACGGTAAGAGTGACAAGCCAGCCTAGTTCGAAGAGTGCGCTTAAGGGCTAATGTCACACCACACAATTGCATATAAATACAAGAAGTCGTTGAGGCTTGAGAGAGCATCCATGTGCAACATTTCATAAGTAGCACACCTCTGAAATAGGTTGCAAAAGTTTGAAGCTCAGTAAGGGAGAAAAGAGGACTTGTCTTGGCTATTCTTTCTATGTTTGATAGGCAGATTCAGTTTAGAGCAAGCCCAATATTTTTATTAGTTTTTCTTAGCAGTTTGGTTGGTGTTTTGTGGTGGAAACTCTCTCCTGAACAGGCCGCACTTTTGGATTGGTTTAAGTAGAAGGGTTGAAGGTCCTATACTAGCCTAGTTGAGGGGGCCAAGAGGCCTAAAATGGGTGCATATCAACCCTAGAGGCCAGCGAAGGGTACCAGCACAAGTGTTGAAGGAAGCTGCAACTAGGTTGAGGGGTTTTGGAGTAGGAACAAACTGAAGTGACTGTCATATCAGCCCTAACTAGAGTACAGAACCTACAACAGTTTTACACCAACTCAAAGAGGTATGTGTTGTTGTGCTTAAGTTGAATTTGTCGTTAGAGGATAGTGGTTCAAGTTGGACATATTGCATTGGGCATCTTGTGGTTGTTGGAGGGCAATAAGTAGGTGCTCAAAGTAGCCCTAGATTAGTTGCCAAGAAGGACATTTACAGCTGGAAGGAAGTGTGAAGATTAGGTAATCTCAGTACTGATTCTTGAAGGACGAAGAAAGGAGGTCAAGGGAGCATATTACATCAACCCAAGTTCGTTGTTGGAGAAGGACATCTTGCAGTGATATGTGGTAGTTCTCTGGCCCAATGTTTGTCTTCATTGGAGTAGTGCAGGAAGACATTAGAGGGAAGAAGTCCCAAAGGAGATGTGCAGGAAGACATTAGAGGGAAGAAGTCCCAAAGGAGATGAGGAGCAGCAGTGGGCAGTTGAGAGTTGTTCACAAATAGAGTTGTGAACAACTCGATAGGAGTCTTGATGTGTTGATGCATTTATGGGCTAACGATCAACTAGAGAGCAAACTGGAGTTGTGTTCAGTGACCTAAATGAATTGGTACATTGATAGAGGCAAGCGCTATAGATTGGGAGCACAAGGACCAACAGTGTGTTCAGGGTATGACAAGAGGAGTTGTGATCGTCGACTACATCAACTAGATCCTCAAAGTATCTTGTTCTTGTATTCTTGTATCAGTGGATGTATGAGGGCCATTATCCCTAGTATGGGAACCCTAGACTGTTGTATTAAAGATTGTTAATATAACGAAGTTGGGTTATTGAAAATTGTAAAAAGATGTCTATATTTTGTGCACTAGTAGATTTATAGTTGTATATTGTTCCGTTGTGCAAAGTAGTTTGTTGTGATACTTGGATTGGTAGTCTCTGTGATTGTAAGAGTTTAGCCTAGACTCCAGTATCGTGAAAAAACAACAGCTATATATGCTTTTATTTTTCTTTCAATTGCATCAACCTCTTGAGGAAAAAGTTTTCAGGCACTTGCTCAAAGATGAGGATGGAGGGTGCTAGTATTAGTGACAAATGACAATCAATCCAAAGAGTGGAGGTGGATACAAGGGGCTAATGGAAATTGATAAATATGGCTTACATTGAACCTGCTATATCAATCAACACCCCCTAAATTGTGTGCTTCTTTTGAATAGTGGAATAAAAGACCTTAGAGAAGGTCACATTGGACCAGGGGTATGGGATAACCTCCCAAGTGAAGCGTTGGAGCAAGGATAGCAAGGATACAATCAAGAGAAATCAATCATCTAGCTAAACATGTGATTCATATTAGAATGCCCTTAACATTAAATGAAAGCACATGACTACATAAATGGTTTGTGTACCTTATAATAGATGACCCACCTTCCTTCAAGAATTATTCCAGGTGAGGAAGAAAGCATTGACCAGACATATGTGGAGAGATATGAGGCATAGCTATCTGTTTTTCATCCATTGGACTATTGGTTGGTAGGTTGGTAGGTTGATCAAATAGGAGTAAAATTTTCTCCAATGGGTTACCCACTTGGGTGAGTAATAGTCACCTCACCAACCCTCTTCTACACTAGGCCAACACTTCTCCCAGTCAAATGGGCATTCCTAGGATAAGTTTGCTAGAACTTATGCAAGAAACTCTAAGGTGTAAGGAAGAGAAGTTTCTATCAAAACAAGTTTTTGTGGATTGAGTAAATAGGGTGGATGGAAGGATTGGAGACTAGTGCCTTTCCATTGGGAAATTGGGTCAAATCAAGGATCATATAGTAGGCTATCCTAATGATGGAAAAAGGATATTATGGTTCAAACACTCAAACTACATTGACTAATTCCTAGTTGCCCCAAATTGCAGAAATATGGTTAAGGACATTTACTAAAGTAAACAAAATCCAACACTTACGAAGATTATGATTTCCCGAAATGAAATATATGTGTATTTAACCAAGTACTGAGAAATAATGAAACATAGACAATATACCAAGGACAACATAATAGAACATGGAGAGATCCTACCAAATTATTAATCCATACACATATGTCATAATTCCAGCAATAAGAAAGAGAGCATTCAGATCTAGAAGACACCTTATTCGCAAGGAAATTTCATTAATCCTCCAAAAGCATACAATAAATATTCAATTAAGATCCAAGGGATTTCTCCCCCATTCCAACCATGAGAATAATGAAGAGATCAAACCCTTATATAGGTTTGAGCTCCATTTTCGTTTACAACAAGATATGAATTGTTTTCCAAGATCCATTAATTTCTCCGAGGAATACAATAGAATAACCTCTTCAACAACTTCATTACTAAACGTGGCAATGATTTTTTAGATCCACTTTCTTCTAAATGAAGAATCAATAAATAATGCTAGGAAAAGAATACAATAATATTCCTATGTAACTAACTCCATGAAACAAGTCAACAATAACAAAATCAAGGGCGTTTGTTATGCAACAACTCTAAAAATAGCAAGTGTGAGGTCTCCAACTGAAACATCCCATCAATGGACCAGTAGAGTGTGTAATGAGTCCTGTTGCCTCAAAATCTGGAAGGTCTTGTGAGAGGCCTCACAAGATGAGAGCTAGACCAAGTGATCAGTGAAGCATGACTCTTATAAGACTCTTGAGGACTCATGAGTTTGCACGAGTCAAATGCCAAAACGAGCCTAGAGGCAAAGACTTGGACCCTCCAAGACTCGTTCAAACAATTCAAGACCCGTGGACTCTCATAAGACCCTCATAAGATTCGTATTGGACTCGTGGCGGACCAAAGCAGAGCGAAATTTGACTTTTATAAATTTTTCTTTGTTTTTTTTGAGATCTGGTGGAGGGAACGAGAAAATGGAGGGAAGGAAATGCTTTATAAGCACCTCCCTCCCTCTCATGTCTCATTCACTTGTCATTTGACTCATTTTTCATTCACTGAGTGTTGATTGAAGCAGTTGAGTGACTCGATTGCACAATGAAGGAGCTCTTGTAGGAGGATGAAGGAGGCTAAAGGAGGCTTCGTCAAACCCAACTTCATCACAATTAGGTAGGCTTCATGAAGTTTAATTGTAAGGAGTCTTCATCTGACCCAACTTCATCACAACCAGGTAGGCGTTGCATGTTGATAATCTTTGTTGTTATTTTTTTACAATTCATTGGTGGATAGATTGTGGCTTTGAGGCACCACAATTACAAGAATTTGCCATCAAAGTCCTAAGTCAACCCTACAACGCTTCTAGTTGTGAGTGCAGTTGGTCAGTATTTGAGCACATCCACAGCAAAAAGATAAATAGGTTGGAGCATAAGAGGTTGGAGAAGTTAGTTTTCTACTACAACCTTGGAATGCTCACAAAACAACCATAGCCAAAGGATCTATATCCAATTTAATTGAATAGTATTGATTTAGAGTTTGATTGGGTTGTGGAGGAGTCCCCTGATTTGAGTTAGCTTGATGAAGAGATTGAGGATCTCTCTAGTTTGCCATCTCAAATGGAAACCCTAAATACACCTACCTCATAATTGCTTCAGCCTTCCAATGCTAGCACTAGCTCCTTGAGGCTTATTCTATGCGTAAGTGTGCATGAGACTCAAGATTGTTATGAGACTATGACTTATCATTTATGACATATATATTTGAATTTTGAGCTTGCTGCCATTTTTTATTTTGATTATGGAATCATGATTCCTTTTCATATTCACTTAAATATTTTTCTTACAAAAATCGAATATGTTATGTTGTACTATCATAGCTATGAGATGATGTTATGAATTATTGCATATATTGTGGTTTTATAACTTATAAGGATTGGAAATGTCATTAGTTTCTTTTTTGTGCTTAAAATTTACCATATTTTAAGTTTTTTTTTTTTTTTTTTTGTCAAGCCTTATACAAGTCATTCTCGATTCTTATATGAGTCGCGAAGTCAATCGCCATACGAGTCTTATATGAGTCTAAGTTGTGCAACATTGCAAGAGATAGTGATGAGGTGGATGCCACTATCACCTCAGCAATCCACCTCCCACTCTTTACTGGAATTTCACCATAAGGGTGGCTTCCTAGTTTAGGTCACCTAACGAATATTCTTGATTGAGGGTTCAAAACTGACAATTGAATAGGCTTGCCCAAGATACTCAGGCTAAAGACAAGGCTTGAATCTACTACACAAGAAAAATTGTACCTTAAAAGCAACCTATAAAGAACTTTGGCCTAGGGTTTTTGATATAGGTACTTAAAGGAGCACAACTAGGCATACAAGGAGAGAGAAAAGGCATGTTATAAGGATATTATCAACAACAGGATCCACAAACCTTGATTTGACCCTAATTTGAAGCCTTAGTGCAGAATTAGGGTTTTTCTAGACCTAGAATTGCCTAGGGTTGATGACATTAGCCCTAGGGAGGAATTTCTAACCATGCAAATTGCTAGATTTTGATTTTTTAAGGCTTAGCAAGGTACAATGTCCTCCAACCAGCGCAATGTTCATGCCCTAGTTGAATTTGAATTCAAACCCTAACCCTAGTGGCTTGCCTTATAGGGCCAAAATTTTTGAGGCTCAAAATTTGAGGGGCTGAGCCTAAAATTTTAGGAGCTGAAATTTTCACAGGACGAAATTTTAGGAAGAGAAGAAAAATAAGATATTTTCAAAGTTTTTAATTTTTGACCATCTATGTGGGAGCTAGTGCCTACTTAAGTTCTAACTACTTGGCAGAGTCTAATGGAAAATTACTATGGAAATATCAAACTATAGAAAGGAGTAAGGGGGAAACACTAAGTTTCCACTTTTAAAACCCTAGCAATCATTCAATACAGGGATAAAAGCAAGAGAAAAGCTCTCAAGGAGGTTCTCAAGGGATGTTCAAGATTATTAATTAAAGCATGCAATATTTCACCAAAAAATTCATATAAAGATATGCATTTAGACAAGGATATAGAAACCCTAGAAAAATATGTTGTATACAATAACCATGAAAACATATTCAACAATAAAATTACTCCTAAGATATTATTGAACAATTCTTCATTATCCCAAAATGATGTCTCCACGACAAGGACTAGTCTCCAATAGCAAAATATCCACAAAGATCACATCTCCATAAGAGTAGTGAGGTACAAGAGCTAGGCCAAAATCTTCTAAGAGGCTGAAATAGTCCACAAGTGATGATGAAATGAGATGTGGGGTGACTTTTTATTTATATGAGGTCTACCTCACCTAATTTTAGCTTTAATAAGCCCCTAAACGAGTTTGAAAATGAATAAACATAAAATAATCCTTGGATTACAAGCCAACCTCCTAGCTCAATGTAAAATTATGCCATAAAAGACCCACACTTGTGATCGGTAAGCCTCTAAATGATGACATCATGCCTTTTTTGGGATCCAAATGCTATGTGATGGTGAGTATAAGTATTAAAGTGTGCCAATGTGGCATTATCATCCATCGTTTGAAGAGTATCCCTCAAATCCAACCTCAAAGCAACTCCAGTGGTCCGAAATCCAGTTGGGGTGCCACCATGTCATCTCCATGGGTCTCTAATGGGCATCATAATGCCTTGGCCCTCCTCTCTCTAGTGTTAGAGCTCCATCAGGTGCAACAAGTCCTCCCTAGTCATCTCATAGAAGACCATTCTCATTTGGGCTTTGAATCATGGCTTGCCCATTAGGTAGTGTCAAGGCCAGCCTAGGGGCATGTTGGGTCTAGTGATGCAATCAACAAGAATCCTTTGTGCTAGGCGAAAGAAGATCAACATCCTGGGTTCTGGAGGTACTCTTGGTTGTGCATTAGCTGCTCAAGTCATCATATTGCCCAGTGCTCTAATATAAGTGGGCAAAGATGCATTTGCTAAGTCATCAACATCTTTGAAAGTCCTAGGTACTTGTGGAGTGTGTGCCCTCAAGGCCTGGGCTGCAGTGAGCCACCTAACAAAACCAACTTAAACTCTAGGAAAAACAACCATTCTTTAGAGACTAAGATCATATAAGGATCTATGTGGACAAAACTTGTATGTTAAGGGCATATTAATATTTCAAACTATGACCACCTTCCAATATCTAATTAGACCAAGTCCTGTAAAGGTATTCCCTACCTTGGTAGGGGTGGCCAATAGTCACCCCTATTAGGTGCTTCCAACCCCTAAGGGGAGGTGGCATTTCCAAGGTCAACCCTTCAATCAATAGGTGTTGGTGTAACTGAGTGGCAATGGAGGGAAAAGGCTTCATGGCCAAGTTCCATGGTCAAGAGGACTAGCTAATAGGAGTTTGCATTATGAGTGTATAGATGTAATGGAGAGAGCAATTGTGGAGGCATGAGTTACCCTTCTTGGCCTGCTTTATCCACCCCTCTTGTGCGACTTTTCCTTCTTTTTAATAATGCTTTTATTTTGGGTGCATAGCTCAAGTGTTAGAGCTTGCTCTCTATGATATAACATTCAATTTTACCCCTTAATATGAGATAGTTTATTGCTCATCAGGGTTGGGACATGCAAGGGTTCCTTTTGATGAAAGGAGGCATCAAGTGCTTAGGAACCAGGTGATGGCTAATGAGGAGGATAGAGCTCATGTGAGGTTTTTTCCCACGCACTAATTTATGTCCGGACCATATTTTGCATTTTGATTTTTTTTTCTTTCATTGTGGCCATATTATGCTTTACCATTCTTTTAGCTACATCAACCTCTAGGGCAATGTTTCCTGGCCCTACTCAAGGATGTGGATAAGATGGTGCCAAATCTCAATGAACCAATGACAAGTTAGACTTGAAGAATGGAGATATTCTCTAACAAACTAGAAGGAATCTAGTCGGCAACAATATAATATGGTGGACTAATTCCACATGTACAATACAAGAGAATAGATGCCTGCACAAAGTGGACAACCTCCTAGAAATGTGTTTCATGTGTGAACCAATCATCAAGAGAGTGAGATGTCATCAAATAAGTGGTATGGTGATAATCTTTCCTAACATATTTTAAAATCACCACAATTGTGTCAATTTTTCCTGAATTTCTATTATAACCACATTTGAAAATCCCATGGCCATTTTGCAACTAATAACATTGATTTGACAAAATTCTAGGCACACTGTTAAAAAATAACTACTCCTAAAGCTATGCCTCCCTCAAAATATGTACAAAATAACGTGCTCCATTCACATGTGCGGTATACAATGCTAGGTCACCCTGTGAAATGTAATGAGGAAGGTATACTAGAAAATCCACATGTCAACGTGTCATCATCCCAAGGTAAACGCAATGGTAGAAGATCAAGTTAATTCCATCCATATGTGGACGCCCTAAACTAATAGCATGGAAACAAGTGCAATTCAACCTCCTCACCATTAAAAATAGTGCAAAGTAGCCTCAATAGATAGAGTGCTCGTGAGAAGTGTGCTACAAGCCATCCAAGCTCCAACCCCAAGGTGTAGCCAACATTAGATCGCATGAATGAAAATCCTCCAATTGGCATGTGTGGCTCTAAAGGATAACAAATTTGATAAAATGGTCAAAAAGGAGCAAGTCGACCCCTCAAATGAATGATTATATGGAACATGTGGTTCTTAAGAAGTTGTGTATGGTCTATCATAATGCCCAAGCAATCACAATGCTTTAAGTAGTCATCGATTCCAAGGAAGTCACGAATCTCAATGCAAGCTCAGAGATCCCAATGTAGGTACACAAATCTTGAGGCAAGTACACAAATCCCAATGCAACATAATAATGAGTCACGCCTTGATATAAGTGCCATTAGGTGGAGAAACATTAAGTTTCATCCTTTAACTTCCTAATAACTCATTGAATTTATAACACTTGCCAAGTTTAATCATCACAGGGCAACATCAACCTCCATTACATGTGACAACTCCTAAGACAAGAAGCATCTACGAGGACACTAAGTTAGGAGTATGTGATACAATGTATGTGATGATGAGGGAGGATAACTTCATAAGTTGATTGCCATAGCCACACAAGGTATTTTAAAGATACTCATCGACATGAGTGTCCTTAAAGAGAGGGAGAACTTAGCATTGAGTTACCATTCCTTTGCCCTTTTTTAATTTGACTAGACCCTTTCTTTAGATATGCATTGTTAAGCATGGGACTTTGGGCCTTGGGATTTTTGCTAAGGTGGCATGGTTCAAGCTTTATCATTTGGCTTTTTTACTTTGGCTACATCAACCTTGAGCTTATAGCTCTTAAGATGAGGCTCTCTTACATTGGATTGTTAAGTATAGACCTTGCTATGGTACATGGTAACCACAAGGGGAATATAATGAATGTGAATGGAAATAATGGGGAAGACGAAAAGTGTTAAATATGGTTTGGGATATAGACATGCTACAATTACCTAGGTCTTTAGTAGTGTAACTCAAGCAAAGAGTGACAACAATTATCTAAAGGGAGACAATGATCCACCATATTACAACAAGGCAAGTGTTATGAATATGATCCATCACCAAATTTCACCAATGTTTTACCACGGTCAGGACAAATACATGAAATGCTATCACCATACATGAGCCAGAATGAAAGATATGACAATATCCAATAAATACATTTAGCCTTTTTATCATAATCACCAATAAAGCATTGAGGAGCTCATCATGTATACAATATCATCATTGTGCCAAATCAATTGAACCATGCTAGAATCATCATGAAATCTCCAGGAATGGGCTCAACCACTCTACAGGAAGATCATCAAGCAGAAGGAGTTTTGACATACAAGCTCTGAGTGATAAAAAAAAATTGAAGTGCTCACATGAAGTGTGAACTGGAACATCATGCCACCAGGAGGGTGGGACTGGTGTTGAAGTCTGTAGCACGTGATGAGAATCACATTATTACCTCTCATACATTTGAGGGGAAACATGCTTCACTTTGGAGTTGTAGTCTATGTAATCATAAAGTTGTCTAGGTGTCAAATAAGCCAAGTGCTTTACAAATAAATTCACGAGTGGCTCATGGACGAGGTTGATCCCTCAACCATGAAAAGCTATGCAATAGAGGGGGTGCTTTATGAAAATCTCTATCTATTGTGTCAAGTATCACAATAGAATCACCATCGACTGCTCTAGTACTAGGGTGATATCACCATCAAGTATAACATCATCATCCATCATCCATGAGTCAAAATAATTTGAGCCATTTGCAAAATAACCACTAGTACAATAATACCCATCATGGAATGATCACAACTGAGACAGATCCACAGTGTAAAGGGAGGCTATCATGTGGCAAAAGCACATTAATCTCATAAACATCAACCAGAGAATGTGCATGAGGGGAGAACCAAGCCATGGCAATGAATCAAGGAGAAAAATGAGTCTTCTTTAGAAAGACACCACTGATCAAATGGAAAGTACTACTCCAAAATCAATCTCAATAGTCCATGATGCAAGGTTGACACAGCTTCTATCTCCCAACCTTTGGAAGGCTAGAATTATCATGACACCCTGCAAATCTCTGAATCATGTGATGAAAACCACATTTGCAATCCTCATACATGGGGGATAGCGGATTTTCATATTTGATTTTTTCTCTCCGTGTCTGTTTTGTTTTACCTTTCTGGTTAGGTTTTATATGTACTCAAATCTCCTTTTCGTAAGTGGTTTAGAACATATATACATTGCCATCTTGTTCTCAAAAGAGGTCTTTCTGTTCTCATTTTTGGCTTTGCAGATTCTATCATATTTCCTGAATTTCCGATTGCACTTAGACTGGTAGGCCACCTCCTCTTTGGTTTGGTGAGGATATATTCAAGAAAAGTTAACTACCTCTATCAAGACTGCAGTCAGGCATTAACGAAAATAAATCGGGCATTTCACACGGTACATGTTGATTTGCCACCAGATGCCAATTTAGCACCATTTCATTCAATAACTTTGCCTGAGATATCTGAATTTGAGTCTATGGAATTGGATGATGTGGGCTTACCAAGTACGAGGTGAGTAATTTTTCACATATTACAATGGGATGTTTTGGATTTGGTATTAATTTATGCACAATTTTGGCGAACATATTTATTGATTCACATATATTTTTGCTTGTTGTAGTGAATCAGATCCTCATGTTAGTGCTCGTGACCAAATTACATTACGTGAACGGCATCGAGATTTCACGTCTCGAGTTCGGTTTAGATCTGACGGTGAGATACTAATGTGACATTTGATTCCTCTGCCGTGGTTTAGATTTTTTTTCTTAGGTGTTATAAAGTTTTAAGTTTTAAAATTGTGACATTTGAACTTCTTGAGCATACAGAGCATGCTACCCGTGCTGGAGATGCCTATACAATGTTAGACTTAAATGAGGTTTGGATCCCATAGCATTTGTCATATGTCTACTGCACAGCAACTTTCTCTCTGTGCATTTTATCTTATAATGGAATACATTCTTCTTGAGAATTACAATGGTAGTGTATATGCCATCCATATGCAAGTACACTATACCTTCTCTATTTGTAGTACGTACAGGCATTGGTACCAGTGGGAGATAAATATATTTTGAATTTGGAATTTAAACAGGTATCATCTAACTATTTTCAATGACTGGCAGGAAGCCAAAAGGCAGATATCTTCTTTTCAGCTGGAAACTGCAAACCCTGCAACAATGTCCTTGGCAGAAGAGTAAGCAATTAAGTCACTATCATGCTTGTAGGTTTCATGTTGTGACAATAAATGTTATTGAATATTTCATTATAATTCATTTTCCCATTAGATGAGCGGTTAAATATGCATCCTCCATTGTTCTGTATTTTGTGAGATTATTTGCAAAATCTTCACCAGTTCATAGTTAACTTTATGGTTGTTTCTTCGATCAGAGTTCTCCCGCCTCTACCATTGGATGGTCCTTTGGGTTTTAATGAAATGGATGTTGAGACTGGATACACTTCACCTTCATCCGTCAATGTCTCCACTCCACCAATTCATAGTGGAGAACATACAGCGGAAGAGACTCCCCAAAATGTCATTATGGAGCCAACAACAGGAGTAAATATTCCACAGCTTGAAACACTCCGTGCTGCAGAGGATGTTCCATGGCCTGAGCCACACTTCGTGGGAATGGATGAGGAACTAGATGCAGGTGAAGACTCCAGTGATACTGTTGGTGCAGATGAAGCTCAAGTGGCAGAGGTGAGTAAACCTCTTCTTGAAGAGAGTCCTGTACGTGATAAGGGACTTGCAAACATTCAAATGGCTCCCCCTACCCCTCCTACAAAACTAACATCGATTTCTAGTGATGAAGACATGCTGGCCTCCATTCTAGGTATGTATCTTTTATCAGTTTTTATATGGAAAAATTAATGAGATTTTGTTTCAAAGATGAACTGGATCGAAAAGTCCACTAAAAAATAAAAAATAATGATGTGATTAATAGGAAAGACATTGTTCAATTTTTCTTGTTAATCCAAAAAAAGTGATTGGATAATATCTTCTTTTAAATAGGTATTTATTCATTATTTCATCCATATCTTTTGGCTGAGATGCTACTATTATTGTAAAAAGAGAGGTCGTCTGTATTGTGTGGTGAGGGGTTTCTCATTCACATCTTTCTGGATTTTATCAGTTTCATTCAAGTACTTGAATGCTGTGAACAGGCAAACTTTATAGTCATGTTTTACCTATCTCAATGGAATTAATCATCGGCATGCCATGAAAACAGTTATTTACTTTTCTTTTATACTTTTCTAAAACTGAGAGAATTTATAATTGTTTTTATTTGATGGGGGTTTCAGTAGTTTAAGTTTGACATATGCAGGACGTGTTTCACCAGCTTTACAAGTAATGCCGACTCCCAAAACTCCAGCCTCTGAAGAGAGGAAACTGCGACCAAGGAAGAGAAAACAGAGCCTTGATGAATCGATTGTTTTGACTAACGAGTGAGTAGTGAAAAGTTCCCAAGGAAATTGCGTTGCATCCACCTTTTTTTCTTTGAAGACATTGCTTCTATTAACTAAAAGAATGTACAAAAGAAGAACAATATTTACAAGAGCAAGGAAGTACAATCAAGCTGGGTGCAATGCTAGGTAGCTGTGAAAACATTAAATCTCTTATCATTCACAAAATTATTTCTTGAGAGATGGGCTCTAATTCTTGAGAGATGCTATAGAGCCTATGAGAGATGTTGGAGTGGTGTGTTAATGGGCTAGATTAAAAATAACAATAATATTCATAATTAAAATAATAAAAATTAATTTGAATGGTTATAGTGTAATTTTGTGTTTATTAATAAAATTACAATGAGAATAAATTCATAATATGCCTATCACATTAAAATAAATTGTTATATTGTAATTTTGTGTTTATTAATAAAACTACAAACATTTTGTTGAGAATAAATTCATAATATGCATATTACATTAAAATAAATTGTTATATTGTAATTTTGTGTTTATTAATAAAACTATAAACATTATTTTGAGAATAAATTCATAATATGCATATCACATTAAAATAAATTGTTGTATTGTAATTTTGTGTTTATTAATAAAATTACAAACATTATTTTGAGAATAAATTCATAATATGCCTATCACATTAAAATAAATTTAAACGACTCCAAATCTACCAAATTTGGAGAGGGATCAAATCTATCAATATATAAACATTATTTTGAGTGCAAAACTTGAATAAAGGTTTGCACTTCAAGAGATTTGATTCTTCTCAGCACTTGGTAAATTCAGAGTTAAATAGTTCTATGATCATTCTTAATAATATTATTTATATTTATATAAATTTTACATCTCTATATATGAAAATATTCTTATATTAATTTTAATTAAACCGTACAATACACACACACATATATATATATTATGTTTAAATGATATTTTATTAATTAAATTAAATATAAAATTATAATGAATATAAAATTTATTATTTTAATATTTGTATCGTCCATATATATAAATAATCAAATCTACTTTATATGTTTCTTAATTATATGAATCATTATATATTTATATTTTAATATTTATTATTAAAAAATGATTTTAGATTGGATTTTTTTCATGTAATTTTATTAATAAAATAAAAATTACAATATAACAAATTGAATTGAAACCATTTATTTTTTTAATTGAGACATTATGTTTTATTATTATTATTATTTGATCTAATGCTTCATTTTACAACTCTTCCACATCAGGGTGACATTTAAATGTTTACACTCATTTACAACACGACAACAACATTGCCTTCATCTTGAGCCAACACTTTACACTCATTTATGGACACCACCATCTCCCCATCTTTCTCATATTAAGCCTACATTTACAACATCTTCTTCATTTTGAGCCAACAATTTACTCTCATTTATGGACACTACATCATCTCCCCCATATTGAGTTATAACATTGGCTCCATAATAATGATTCATATCCATAACTATTATATTTTAAAACTTTAAATTAAATTTAATTAATAAACATACAAAAATTTATGAACAAACTCTTTAATATATATATAACATTAAAAAATTAAGTTAAAATAATTATAAAACATGTCAAGAAAAAATGCTGGGCAAGCCCCACATAATCATACTTTTAAGAAAAATGAAATTTATATATATATTAATATATATATATATATTACATTAAAATTTAAGTTAAAATAATTATTAAATATGGTATGGAAAAATGGGACAGACTTCACACATATAATCATAATTTCAGTGAAACAAAAAAACCTTTTATATAGAAATGTGAAATGTGAAATTTATATAAATATAAATTAATATAGATCTATCCATGATGGATAGGCAGTGATCATTTGTTCTATTAAGGCACTCCTAATGTGAAGTCACTAGTTCAATTTTGCTGCCTCAAAGTGATATACTAGACATGTTGAAGATGTTGTAGTCTTGCCAAACTTACAAAAAAAAAATAGCATAGATATTTTTAACTCACAAATTACCCAATAACACAAATCAAATTTTTTAATATACAAACATTTTCTCAAATTACAATTTTTTTTATTTGACTTCAAAAAAATAACCTTTTATTTCTACTTTTTCTAAATGGTGGGACGACAGGTTTATGAGGGATCAATTAAAAAATACCGATGATATACGTAGAATTCGAAGAAAAGCTCCTCTCAGTGCTGCAGAGGCCTTGAGGTCATATAAGATTTCTCATTTACGACAATTGTGTTTAGAACCTTCCCTTCCAGGTCAGTCATTCCTTTATTTTAGGGGTTGACGCTATTAAATTTAAATATGGTTTGAATAGAGATTTGAATACTACTACTTGCAGTGCTGCATTGTTGAATACTACTACTTGCAGTGCTGCATTGTTGATTATTTTTGGGCAGTTACTTCCTTCAACTAACAATGATCTCATGTTAGCATATAAAATTTATCTGTCGATAATGCCTGAGTTGTGTTACAGGCATCTCTGTGGAGATTCAGGAGCTGTACAAGAGAGTCAACACTGACCATGAAGAAAATATTTCTTTCGAAGATGTTTGTCGTGACTTGAGACCGACTTTCAAAGAGTCGCCAGAACGTAGGCCTGAACCATCTTTTCATGCATCTGAAATTGAAGAGGTTCGACGTGCCCCTGAGGTTAACACTTTTGATACAATGGAAATTCCTCATAAGATGGATCTGCAGAGGGAAAACACTGAAGAGTTGACATTAGAAATTCAGGGACCTAAACATACACCGTTAGATACTGTTATAAAGTCGGTTACAGCTCCGTCAACAGGTTTAAATGTAGAGATTTCAAGCCCTTCTTTGGCAGCAGAAGACTTGAATGAGATTTCAAGCCCTTCTTTGGCAGCAGAAGAGTTGAATGAGATTTCAAGCCCTTCTTTGGCAGCAGAAGACTTGAATGAGATTTCAAGCCCTTCTTTGGCAACAGAAGACTTGAATGAGATTTCTTTGAATGCACCAGCTGGAGAGGCCCATTGTGTGCAGGCTTCTACGTATCAAAAAGAGGGTGATCAAGTGAGTCTTTTACACTATCTAATGTCCTTTTACTATGTCGTTCTCGATATTCATTTAAAGGAGAAAAGTTTCGGACTTGTTTTTCTAAAATTGGTATGTATCTATCTTAACCCCAGATTTATTAAGCACCAAAAGGGATTGAAAACCCCAGTACAAACATCTTCTGGTTGCTTAAAGTATATGGGGTTAAGTTGGATCTCTGCAATGCCTCCCACAGTAGCTGTAAGAACACCTCACATCTCTCTGTTCTTTGCAGAGCCTCAGCTTCTTGGATGAAGATTCTAGCTCTGTGGGTAAGTCTTCTGAAGAAGCCTAAATATGATATGAGAGAAAATCTAGCATTTCTCTATGGAAAATATTAAGCACAATATAGTAAATCAATCATTGGTTTAATGCTTTTTATTTTGTCCATTGAATATCACTTAATTCTGGGCAAGATAAAAAAGGCAGAGCCATGGAAAATATTAAGCACAATATAGTAAATCAATCATTGGTTTAATGCTTTTTCATTTTGTCCATTGAATATCACTTTATTCTGGGCAAGATAAAAAAGGCAGAGCCAATTTGCCATTCGTCTATACATTTCACATTTCTCAACTTTAATAAAAATACTGTTATTTTTATTTTTTGATTTCAGATTGTGTTGCTGCAGGCAGTGGAGTATATGCAAAGGGCTCTCCAAATGCTAGTGTAGGTTTGGATACTAACGATTTTTCAACGAGGACAAGGTTGTTTTTATTTTAACTCTTAATGGTCTAAAGTACTTGAGAACATGCTTGCAGGTTTTGTTTGTAACTGTAAATCTTATTCATCTGCATGAAATCTCATGCAGGGCTGTGGCACAGTATCTGAAAACAGCATTTCAAAATTTGGATACTTATCAGATTGGATCAAAGTTGAATTTAGATCAAGTGCTTAGCAAAAGTACTAGGAAGGAAGCTGGTAGAATGTTCTTTGAAATACTGGTAGCTAATGCTCCTTAGCCTCCTGAAAAACCAAGACCTTCCTTTGTTTTAGTGCTGTATCTTGTAATTTTTCATTCTTCGCTTGATTTTAAATCATATATATATACTCAGTGCATGATACAATTTTGATCCACTTATATATTCCTGCAGTCTTTAAAGGGCAAGGACTATATTGAAGTTGAACAAGAAGCAGCTTATGCCGACATACTTGTGTTGGTGAAGCCTAAGCTTTATACAGCTAAATTTTAAGTGGAGACTCAAACTTGTAAAACCTGTTCATATGTATCAGGAGTGTAATATATGACCATCCTTGTAATATTGTAAGCTTTGTTTGTTTGTACTACTGATTAATTCCTTTATCATTGTACTCTTTGTACAGAAGAAAAACTCATTGCTCAATTCCTTTATCAATGTAGAAAATAGCTGATGAGATATACTGAATGAAATCTAGATGAATAAAACCTGCACACATTTCCATGGATGGCAAATATAATGAACAATACCTAATGTGTTCATGGATTCCAAATAGTTGATGACCTCGATAGGTAGATAGCCTCGTGTATAACTCTTCATGGACGATCCAGCAAGGGCAAGTATTTAGACAGCCTGTAAACATAAACATTTTATAGACAAGATCCATAAACAAGAAAGTAACATAAAGACACCAGGGATAATGCCGAGAAAGAAAGAAAAATAGCTTACTGTATTGAAATAACTAGATTATTCACTTCAGAATACTTTCATGGGGTGTGCTCTTTTTAAAATTAATTGTTGCTTCGAAATTTACCATGATATGATTGGTGTTGTGAACCAAAACAAAACAGAAGTGGTAATTGTGTCCTTGTGTAAGGGAGGGTCGTAGTCTTCCTTGAGCATTGGATCACAAAATGCATAATTATCTCAAATCACGTAAGAGTTTGACAATATCATAGGAAGAATTCCTACAATAGTTTCTATAGTTTGCGAGAACTAATGTACCAAGGGTAGTTACTTAGATAGCACCTTCATCAAAAGATAGTCAAGTTTCACATGTGAGAGGAGTTTGAAAATATCACAGGAAGAATTTCTAAAATAGTTTCTATAGTGTGTGAGAATTAATGTACCAGTGGTAGTTACTTAGATAGCACCTTCATCAAAAGATAGTCAAGTTTCACATTAAAGAGACATTTGGTTAGAGATGACTGTAGTTTTGGATGTATCGCTTTTCCTGATTCATTTATGTTGTTTAGGATTATGCTGTTTGAGAAATCAATGTTTCAATCATTCCAGTGATTTATATACATTTGATGGTTTCACATATGCTGTCCAGCAAGATTGATTCAGAGGAATTGATTCAGAGGAATAATAGGAAGTTACATAAACAAACTATATTTCTCAGATTCTTTCAATGAATTCCGAAGAACATTTGTAATAAATGGAATTTCTAGAATTATGGTGAATCAGATATATAAGTCTTAGTGTTTATTATCCTTATCATTTATGTGAGAGAAAGAATATGGGCTTTTATATCCAGAAAATGAAAAATATATATTCCAATTCTATTGTCAACTATGAGTTAGGAATTTTATGTATTTTGGTAGTGAGACATTCTTTATCCAAATAATGTATGGCAAATAATGTAGGGCAAATAAGTTTGTAATATTGAAGATATTAAATCTTGTGGATTTAAACCAAATAACCTATGATAAACAAGTTTGTAATATTAAAGATATAAGTATTGTGGATTTGAACCAAATAATGTATATGACAAGAGGTTTGTGATATTAAAGACAATACGAGTCGTTTGTGATATTAAAGACCATACGAGTCTGGTATTGTAGTTTTACATTTATCATATCTTGTGCAACATGCAAAAGCTTATTAAGAAGCTTAGAATCTAGAATCTTTTAAAGGGAAATTTAATATACATGATATTTATTAACCTACACAGTTAGATGATTGCATAGTTTGAGGATGGGAGAGGTAATTCAATTCTTGGTCATTTCATTAACCTGCAGTTAGAAGAAATTCACTGATGTGTTGGTGTTGCATATGAGGTTTTTGTGCAGGTGGATACCAAAAACTTATCTTAGTTAGAGTTAGAACGAGGAGCAAACAAAGGAGTACTTTGACAATAATGCAATTAAACAAATTTAGCCCCTAAGAATGTTACCTAATAAAGCATTAAAATAGTGAATTTCAATGCTTTGAATGGCATTTTGTGGGAGGGGAAGAGAAGTTCTTTTATTGTCTAATGGAAATGAATAAAACTTGAAATATATAACCTAAGAAGAAATTTGTATATGGAGTTCAATTTTTGATCTAGAATAGATCATTACATGATTATTTATTTATCTTGGAATTTTATGGTGGAAAAAATGGAGGAATTAACTTCTTGTGCCATTTTAGTGGTGGGTTCAATTTGAAAAGTTCAGGTCCAGAACTTTCCAGCGCCACTTTTAGGCATTCAACACTTTTTGGAGTCAGAAAATTGAGAGCATAGCTTCTATCCCCTTGACATTGTTCTATACGATGAGAGCTTTCCAACAATTTGAAAATCACATTGATTGGAACTTGTACGTAAAAGTTATGCCTCCCATAAGTTGAACTACATTGTTGACCACCGTGGTACCAAGCGGATGCCATTTCAACTCTCCTATTACTCACACATGTGGGGCTAATCCGTCTGGACTTTCAAAGTCAAAAAACCTAACGTTAATTGAGGGTTGAGGCATGCAAAAACCTTAACCCTAGATGGTTATCAGATTATGTTAAATACTAGGCCTCTAGAAAGAGAGGGGGTTCCATTCTTTTAGCATTATACTTGTTCCACATTTGAGTAGAGCATCTAGGAGTGGGATAGTATAGCATAGTAGAGGAAAAAGAAGATTCTATAATAGTCATTTATTCCATGGTGTCAAAGGTGACTCCATGGTGAACACTTTGTACCTATATTTTATCATTGAAGAAAAGAGAGCAAAGCATAGGCCTCACCTTCTAGTTGGTTTTTTTCCCATAATAGGTTTCTCGATTCATATTTTGAGTTCATTTTTGTGGATGGCGTCCTATCGTTTTTGTATTTTCATTATTTTCCATAAATTTGAGCACTTAGCTTCTAATAATGAATCTGAGATCTAAGGAAATAACATGCAATAAAATATTTCATAATATTGCAAGATCTATTGTGACGAACCATTCCAATGGAATATCCATGAAAATTTATAGATTACTTTTGTTCGAGGGTCCTTTAATCCTCCAATGGGATTTCTCTTTCTTGAAGATGAACATGCAATAGTTCTTGTGCATTGACACTTTTGATGGAAACAATGGATAGCATGACATGAGGACACATGGATAAGTGAGTAATAACAATCATTTTCCTACACTTTAGCTCAAATTCTTCACCATAACTTTACATTAAAAAAAATATCTAAAATGCATGAGATGTGATGTGCCAAAGAATTGCAACAACAATATTGATCTCCTTAGCTTTAATTTTTCAACCTAGAAATGTGTTACATTGATGAGGTATTGTGCTCTATATTTGCAAAGTACACTAGGACAACTATCTACTAGAAAGGAAACACACAAATTCTATGAATGTAGAACTACTCTAAAAACAAGAAGAATGCTTGATATCAACATCTTCACTTTTGTTTCCTTTCTCCATTGTTGATAGCTATGCACTCTATCTACCCCAAGTCAAGGGTACCAAGAGTGAAGGGTCTAGTGAGTGTTTGCCACCGTTTTAGAGGCAGAGAAGACAATAGTAATAAGGGTACTTGATCAGCCAATGGTGTTAAGGAATTTAGGATGAGCTAAGCTATTGAGCATTAGAGAATGATATAACATAAAGAGCATAAATCAAATGAACAATTGGAAATAACATGCTATAAAGTGACTATGAGAATTGGAAAAATAGAATTGAAATGGTTGTAAAATATATTTAAAAGTACCTACTAATGAAATGGCATAAAAAACTAACTTTGCTTGAAATGACATGCTAGAAAATTGAATTGAAATTGCTACAAAATAGAGTCAAGATTGTCAACTAAGGGAATGACATAAAGAAACTAAACCTACTTGAATGACATGTTGGAAAACTAAATTGGAATTGCTGCAAAATATAGTTAAGATTATCTACTAAGGGAACAACATAAAGCAACTAACCCTACTGGAAATGACATGCTAGAAAAATTGCTACAAGATATTAAGAAACTTGTAGGAAATAGTACATGATAGTAAACAATGATAAAACTAACTAAATACAATTGCAAGAAGGAAAGTTAATATCCCTTCCATAGCCTTCAGTGGGGCCTATTCAAGGCTTCTATAGGGAATCTAGAGAAAACACTAAGACAAAGAAATCTAAAAACATACTTTCTACATTAAGAGATTAATTCATAACAACAATTTAATTTGACAAGTTCGAATACCAGCTATAAATAGAGTTCTCAAAGTTGAGAATAACAAGATTAAGCGAAGGCCAACCCATAGATACTATATATATATATATATAATACTATATATATATAAATAAAGCATGGATTCATCAATTAACCCTTTAATCAATCTTTGATTGAAGGGATCTTATCTCTATATCCCTATAATCAAGGATCCGTGTTTCAAGGGTCAAGTCTCATAAGTTGGTATTAATCAATTAGAGGTTCGAACTAAAATTTTATGTGATTGGGTGTCTTGAGCCATTGAATACTTGCCATGTTTTAGAAATTGAATATGGAACACAATCCCCCTTTTATTCTAGATGTAGATTAATGAAGGTTTCCCCTAGAATTTGACCTACTCGAGAAATGGATCAGTACACCCTTAGAAATGCATAAAATTATCAAAATCACAACTCAATCATTCAATCATATCATAATAGTCAAATGGACAAATACCAATATATTTTCATTAATCATATGCAAATGGGTCTTTCAGTGTTCAAGAAAGGTCATATCATCCCCCAAAATGGGCATAAAAGTCTTGTAATTAGGAAGCACATCATCACCCAACCAATTGACGATACTGCATGCCCTTGTGTAACCCAAAAATGCTACATGTAGCTCATATTGTCCCCTTTTTTGACTCATCGCTATTGTTATTTGCATGTTTTCCAGAGGTTATATGCCATAAATCGGGTGATGGCACCCTTGTGATGATACTTTACATTGTTCTCCACTTTACTCCATTGCTTCTCCTCAATCTCTTTATATATTTTCCCTGAAGGTATAGGATGCAATAGAAGGCGGGAGTTTAATATTATCCCAATCCACTCAAGCTTGATTCTTATCAAGGACTCTTTGCATCGTTGGGTCCTAAACAAGACAATTTATAATTTGTGATGGGAGTGAGGCTCAACCCCTTGAAGATCTTAGGCAAGGCTACTTCATTTAGTTTGACATGCTTAGAATGCCCCTTCCCTGGAAAGATTAGTATTTCCTCAAAATGGAAAATTTCGCTCTTTTCCTTCCTTCCAAAATGGGGATGAGCTCTAAATCAAAGACAAAGGCATGTGGATGCTAATAATATCTTTAGGCTTGATGACATACCCTAATATACAAGTGGCTTCCCATTTCTTCTTCTCTATACTTCCAAAATTCAACTACTCTCATCTCCTCATAATATATGCAAGAGCACAAGGCTTTGAGTTGGAATTCTTGTATATATTGGTCAAGTGACCATTTGTAGGGGTAAGGCAATGCAAATTTTATGTAGATATAATTCACTTAATTGTTCCACTTATTCCTTATTACTCTCCTAATAAGTATAATGAACTCTCTAGGGGTATCTACCATGTAAGGGAGTTTTTTAGCCAACTTGTTTATCTAGAGTTTGTGTCACTGCTCTCTAAAGAAGAGGGTATAAACCCTAGTTGCTTTCCTAGAGTTTAGCATGTTATCTACTAGTTTTTCCATCTTACTGATACAGGCCTCCATTACCTCCACTTTTTCTCTTTATCTAGCTAATTTTTTCTCGATTTTGGCCAACTTTTCATTTAGGGATTTGTTCTCAGCTTCTACCTATCTCTTACCATCCATAATTTACATTTTCATGATCGAAATTGTTTCTTGCATATTGGATATTTATTGCTCTAAGTCAAACATAGCACTTCACCCGCTAATATTTTCCTTTCCACTACTCATGGCTTTTGTTAAACTTTTCCTTTCAAGGCCTTATCCCTTGCTACTTCCAACTCACTAATAGTAACGTACATTTTTTATTCATTTGTCTTTAAAAATTGTATCTTCTTTTTCTCTTATGACTCAGTTAAGACTTTTTTGGGGTTAGGATTCTCCCCTAGATCCACCATTGTGGTAGAAAGAGGGGCGCTCAAGTCGGGAGTTGTTTAAGACATGGTTGTATCCCTTATTGAGTTAAACCCTCCTCTTTAAATATATAAACCTATTTCTCTAATTTTTAATGGATTGTTTTTATGTGTCCCCATTTTTATGATTGTTGCTACTATCTCTTTATCCTCATCTTTTACTTGTACTCTCTTTTTCTATTTCCTTCTCTTGCATGTTTTAACTTTTCCATCCTTCCTTTTTTTCTTATGATCCATCTCAAGGATGGGCTCCTTAGCTGCTTGTGAAGCTATACTTCTTCTTTGTTCATATTAAGGAAACCTTTCTATGGCAACCTAATTGGTCACCTCCCCAGGGAATCATAGACTATTAGTTTGATCAAGCCATGGTGGGCCAATGCCTCTAATGGGCCTTAGAAATTTCATATTTTTATTAGTTTTCTTGCATGTTTCCTTCCTCTTTTTTCTTACCTTCTTACCCTATATTAATCCTTTTTGGTGTTGAGATACTACTTTTAGCACAAGGTACTTTTGATTCACATTTTTTTTTGTTTCAATTGTTATTTGAATAATAAATAGGAAGAAATTATTTATAACTATCTTTAGGAGTGTTGTATATCCCTTGTTACATGAATGTGATGGATACGCTATGCATATGTATCACAGTTCCTACTCTACAAAATTGCCATAACTCCCTTATAGCAATATAGCCGTATACCCCCTTATTGCAGTATAGCCATGAAGCATTGTGAGTAGAGGTAGAGGCAAAGAAGTTAGGTTATTGGTGAAGGCCAAAAGGACTACAAAAAAATGGCTACACTTTTTTCTTTTAATTATGTGGAGTTTATTAATTTGTTTTTTTTTGTGGATACAATAAACCCTGGAACGGTTCTCATGTTGGGATGTATATTTCAAATAAATCAAGTCAGAAATGGGGATTTCTAAATGGGGTTTCTTAAAAATTAAGTTTAATAAATAGGGTTTGAGAAATGAAGTTTGTGAAGATGAGGTTTCTAAATATATTTGTGAAAAACAAAATTTGTAAAAGTATTTATTTTTCCAAATTGGAACATTAAAAAAAATAGATTTGGAGGGAGATAGAAAAAAATGGCCAAACTCATGAATTCTAAATTCAATGTTGAAAAGTTTAATGGAAAAATAGTTTTGAATTATGGAAACTTAAAATGTAAGATTTGTTATACAACAAGGGCTGCATAAGGTATTTTATGACAGGAGGAAGAAAACTACAAAGATGATCGATGAAGAATGGGAAGACGTGGATGTTGTTGATTTTTGTAACTATGGTTGGTCTTCATAATGTATGTTTGAGTCATTATGAATTTGTAAAGAATATTTTAAATGCTAAGATTCAAAAGAAAATTATTTTGTGTCAAGTCCCATTGTGGACTTTCAAAGGAAAGAAATTTTAAAATTTTAAAATCTTGGCCCCAAAATGTAAAGTTGGCCTCCTCCTAGTTAATTCATCCTCATCATGAGTTAAAGTTAGCTTCAGAGAAAAGACACTCTTTTGGCCACCCAATCTTGTATAAATAGGGGTGACTCCTCTCCATCGATAGGGCAACCGTATAGAGCAATTTCGGGTCTCCTTTCTCTGTGGTTCAACCTATTCTAAGGTCTATTTCTGAGGCATGTGAAGGAATGTTTTAAGGCATCAAGGAAAGTATATTCTGAGGCTAGCAAAGGGATGTACTGAGGTAGAAAGGAAATCCTATTATGAGGCTAGCGAAGTGATGTTCAGAGGCAGTGAAATTATCTCTGAGGAAGTGAGGTTTGAGGCAAGAAGGCCGAATTTTAGAAGTGGTGAATCCTTGTGGAAGGGCTACTTCTATAGAAGGTAGAATGCATAATTCCTTCAGTAACCAAAGTGACTTGACTAGGAGGATGGACCTTAGACCAGGTGTGACCTAGTTGTTAACTTAGATGTGTCTTTGTTGAATTAAAGAATTATTTGTTGAAAAAGGTTGTTGGATTTTCCCCATGAGGGTTTTCCTAGGGTGAAACTCTTGTGTTTTTGTGCATTTGTATCCTTATGCTCCTATTGTCTTATTTGTTTATGGTTGATTTCTTATGTGTAATTATTGAATCATGGATTTAATGAATAAGAATGAGAAAAGACAAAATCATCAAAAATAATTATCAGTAAGGAAGACCATGTAAAAATAAACATGGCATCAGAGCTATGGTGAATTATTGGAAGCCCTAGTTGGAGGCCTTATATGGTTGATGAAAGACCTTAGAAAATAAAAAATGATTACCTTTCATTATCTATATCTGAAGGTCAAAATTCTTTGTTCTAAGAGGCCAAAAAATCTTAGGACCAGGAGAATTAAATACCCTCTACCATGCCTCAATATCTCTGATATCCGTAGAATCTCAGAGCGGAGTCATCTCAAATATCATAGGGCCTCAATCACCTCTATGCAAATTTCTTTAAGGAAGGGATCGAATGTATGTCTCTCTATCATGGACTGAATTTTAGGGGCAACTTTAATGAATAAAGAATTGCTACTAAGACAAAATGTTGGAAGGCACATTAAAAGGAACATATGTTACAATGGTTAAATGAACCAGGCCGAAAAATAGTCTTTGTTTAAGAACAATTCATCTCGGATAAGGTTTATGAAAAAGGAAAAATCTCTCTCATCTGAAGATCTCAATCTAAATCTCAGAGAGGTCAAAATTCTTTAGATCGAACCTCAAAAACTCAGTCAATATTATCTTAGGTCGAAAGTCTTCTCTGAAAACCCTACATCTTGTTTTGATAAATTGGATCATCGAAGGTAGATGGTTCTCAAGTAGAATCAAATGTTTTGGTCTAATATTGAAGGATCTTGAAGCTCAAGTAAAAGTTGATAACAATCATTTCCAAGGAAAGATCACCTTTCTAAATCTGACATTAAAGTCTTCAAAGGAAAGGTACTAGTGAAGTTTGAATTCATTGCAAGATATGATGTTTTTGTTTGAGATCAAGTCTATATATGTCAATATGGAATGGTCTTGTATCAAGGTGTCCAAGCCTATCTTGTTTGTTCAAGATAATGTCATCAAAGGATCTTGTTTGCTTGTCTAAATTAGAAAGGTAAAGATATTGAATGATTAAAGGAACTGAGCCTTCAAAAAGGATGATGATTTGATGTCTTAGTTAGATCTAATATCTTGGTCTAAAGTATCTTCATATGGCTATTGGAATTCATGCAATGCATTGAAAATATTGAGGCTCGCAAATGAAGTCCTTCCAAAAAGGCTATATTTCTAGAAGCTCACATATAATCCTTGTTAGGTTCTCCTAATGATCTGAGGAAGAGAAAGTTGTCTTGGTATTTCAAATTAAAATATAACAAATTTTTGAAGTAAAATGTTACAAGCTTAAAAAATTTTGTGATCATGAACCTTGTGAAGGATCCTGGAAAGATGCTCTGACCTTACTAAAGGTTCTAAAAGGTCATATGCTTCCATGAATGATGTATATGATTACTAAGTCTTGAAATATGGAGGTATGACTTGTTTCTTATCAGTGTAGAAGAGGTTACATGCTTCTTTAAGATTAAAGACTGAAATCACCTTAAGAAGAATAAGTTGTTGATATGAAAAGCTCAAAATCAATGTGTTGCTGGAAATAATGAAGCAATATTTGATAGGGTTTTCATGTGAAGATATCTCATTGGAAATTTTTTGGTCTTTGTCTGATTGAGACTTTATGATATTTGTATATGAAAAAAAGTCTTGCATTCTATTGAACCTACAAAAAGATGTGAAATCTAGGGTTTGGAAGTACTTACTATGTTTTAAGTTAGTGAAATATCTAGGGTTAGTAAACCATAGCAAGCTAATAAGGTCTTGGAAAACAAAAACTTAGGGTTTAGGGTCAAAACCCTAGGAATGAATGTTTATGCTGAAGGAAAGAAACCTTAGAAAGGGATGACATCATGATTGCAAGGTGGATGCAAGGTCAAGAGGGAGCTGAGATGTTCTAAAAAAGATAAGTACTTTATTACTTACTTGATTATTACTATTATTTTTACTTTTACTAATAGTTAAATCCTTTGTCCTTGAACTCTTTGTTGTGATTATTCTTCCTTGGACTCCTAGTGAGGATTGTAGGTACATAATAAACACTTCCAAGGCTCTAGCAATAGATGAAAAAGGATGGAAGAAAAAAGCTTGTGACAAGAGAACTTGTATTAAGAGATATTTTCCTAGTTGGGATCTAGATTCTGAGAGAGCATAATGCCTTATGATTGGATGGCATTGAATTCAAAGTGAAAATTTACTTCAACAAGAGGGAAGAAGGTTAAAAGACATCTTGTCAGGTACACTTTTGTAAATATTATATTTATCAATGAAATAAGTAAACTACCTCAAGATGTTGAGTTACGTGAAGAATTCCTACACTTGTATACAAAAAGAAGGCTTTGGACATGCTCATTAGAGTTGATACCCTTGGATTGATGGATCAAGGTTGATCATGTTGATTTGGGGTAGCATCAGATGTTCTCTACGCCTCAAATTTTGTTGGGAGGCTTGGGTACATGTATTCCAAAGAACTCAGAAAACGTTTTGCGAAATTCCACCCATAAGTGATTTTATTAAAATAATTATTTTTTTTAATGGGGTTCCTAAGTCTAAACTTAGGAAAATTAAAATATTAATGGGTATTAATCTAATTATGGATGAAACTTCTAGAAAAATACACGGATCAATCCAAAACAATCTGAGCCTTTGATTAAGATTTAATCTAGGTCATTGGTTGTCCAACAGAAAGATATAAGAAGGGGCTTGGTGGTCATTTGGAAAACACACTGAGAGATCAAGGAAGTTGATTTTCTGAAGTGAGAAGTTCTCAGGAGGAAAATCGATTGAGGAGATTTCTTTGTAGCAGAGGGGTAGGGATAGCTTCTGGAGAGAAAGTGAGATTCTCAACCGAAGAATCATCAGCAGAGATAGGCATAAAGTGATCCAGTAGCCTTGGCGCAGAGACTGACATAGGGCTAGAAGGGCCACGCAGAAGCAGCGCAGAAGGAGAGAGAGAAAGTCGAAAATCAGTGCAGTGAGTCAGTTTCAGCAACTGAAAGTCAGGGTGTGAGACTGGGGGGTTGAGAGTAGTGACTTTGGGCTACTAATCGTTCCTCAATTCGCTGACATGATGCTTGAAAGAGTTGACGCTGGGACAACGTAGAGGCAGTGCAGAGATAGCACAGGGCCTGCCAAGGGCACCTCATCTAGCAGCTGAAACAACCAGTACTCTTTTTTTCTCATTGATTGTGTGAGGTAAACTCATAAAGCTTCTTCCAGTATTTCTTTCTGTAACTGAATAACCTTGTGAGGTATTCAGTGATGTATTCAGAATTTGCTACTACTTAATAATGATAAACCCTCAGAGTTGCTACAACGGTTTTCCCACATTGCGTTTTTCCGGGGGCATTTGTCCAAAAATAATGGTGTCCTATGTGTTTCTATTTTCTTGCTCATTTTCTATGTTTCAGAATCATAGTTAATTTGGTGTAGGCTACTTCAATAATTTACATCAATGTTTCAAGAAGAAATCTGAAATAAGCTTGTAATGTTATTTACAATCTAGGTGAAGTAGATTCAGTTGGTTGCAATATGATTCCTGAGATTGTTAGATCTAGGAATTTTCACATGGTATCGGAGTTGTTGATGTGAAATAGGAAGAGCATATCTAGCACTGAAGCAAGGGCCAACTTCCTACAGCAAGTAGTTCGAATCCCCTGAGGGATTGGGCAGTTCTAGCCATGAGGGCTATATTTTCGAGGTTGTCTCTCTCTGAGTGAATCGATAGAGAGGTAAGACTATCGGATTAAGAATTTGCCAAGGCAGAGGGATCCATGCAGAGCCTCAGCGCAGAGCTAGAGGGACGCAGTTTTCTGCAACCTGAGTGCTGGGCAGAAAAGTCGTCAGAAGAAGGAAGCATATCGCATAGTGAGGGAATACTTCCTCAATGGTTTCTTACCAAGGAAATCAATATTTCTCATTTGTTGGGAAGCATAGGAGCAGCAGACTTACTAGCTCCATAAGGGAGTATGTAAGCCAACCTAGAAGCTATGCAGTAGGGAGAAAGAGAGAGTTATTTGACAATTTTCGGAGGATATGGCAACTAGTGGCTTGAGGGATCGGGACAGGTTGGACGAAGCATCCAACTACGTCATCTTGAAGGCTAGAATGTCTTTCATTCTAGATGAGCATGCCCTTAAGACGTATGTCGATAGTGTGGTAGCTGAACCTACAGATGCAAATCCACTGAAGAAGTACAAGGCTGAGATGGCGAAGGCCAAGAGGATGATCTTGGATGGATTCAAGGATCACATGGTGTGCCACATTGCTAGAAAAGCAACTACTAAGGAGATGTGGGATGCCTTGGCCACATTGTATCAGGGATCTTCCGAGCAACGGAAGATGTACTTAGAGAAGAAGCTGAGATCTGCTCAGATGCATAAGGGAGAGCATGTGGATCCCTTCCTCATGAAGCTAAAGGAAACCCGTGATGAGTTGTCTATTGTGGGGAATACACCTCAGGATTCAGATTTAGTGAGACTGGCTCTAAACTTCATCTCAAATGAATGGCAAGTCTTTGTCCAGAGTATCTTGGGAAGAGCAACACTACCAAATTGGGCTGAGATGTGGGCATCTCTGAAACAAGAAGAGCTGAGGAGAGACCTGCTCAAGTTCAAACTTGATGGGAGTAGCAGCAACAGTGTGTAGAAGCCCAAAATAGAGGAGGAGGATAATGCATCCCTTGCATCAAATGGACAGCAGGGGCAACGAAGATGAAAGAAAGATGTCTCCAAGGCGAAATGTTTTAGATGTGGCGAGATGGGCCACTATGCATCCTAGTGTCCTTTGAAGAAAAAAGACAAGGATGAGAAGCATGATCCTAAGGTTGCACCTGCAAAGATCGAACAAGAGGACGAGTTCGCCATGACAACCAAGATACATCTAGGAGGGAGGTGGGCTGATATAGAACTGTATTTCGATAGAGGTAGAGATGGGTAGGATCCATGACGAGCCCACCTCTTGGATCATCACCTTGCTATGGAAGACCATGATCTGTAGTAATGGGATGGAGGAGTTTTCAGTTGGTGCCATGGAGTGTTGATTTGACCTATTTAGTATTTAGTAGCGCCAGAATGTGAGCAGCACAGAGCAGAGAGGCAACAGCACATGGAGGCATAGTGCAGAGCTTCAACAACAAAGTGGCTTCAAAAGATAGCGTGGGACTAGAAGCAGTTAGGCTTTCAGCACCGAGGTGTATCCACTGGATACTTGTCCAGCTTTTGGGTGTTTTTAGTTTCTTCTCTCAACAATTGAGTTGCAATATGGATGCAGTGTTAGCAGTGGTAGTGTTAGCTACATAGCAAATGCAACATTTGAGAGGGAGATACAGTATAAATGTAGCATTGGCAATGGCAGTGTCAAAGGCAACAGTACAGTAGCACCAACATCACACTAGTTGGTGGACAATATGTCAAATATCAGCAGCACAAAGGATGATGCTTTAGAGTTAGAGCAGTATGCAGTAGCAGTGTATTGCTAGATCGCATTCCTCACTATGAGGAAGTGTTGATTTGGGGTAGCATCGGATGTGCTCTAAGCCTAAAATTTTGCAGGGAGTCTTGGGCACATGTATTCCAAAGAAACCATAAAGAGTTTTGGGAAATTCCACCCATAAGTGATTTTATTAAAATAATTAATATTTTTAATGGGGTTCCTAAGTCTAAACTTAGGAAAAAAAAATATTAATGGGTATTAATCTAATCATGAGTGAAACTTCTTGAAAAAGACACAGATCAAGCCAAAATAATCTAAGCCTTTAACTAAGATTTAATCTAGGCCACTAGTTTACCAATAGAAAGATATAAGAAGGGGCTTGATGGTCATTTGAAAAACACACTAAGAGATCAACGAAATCGATTTTCTTAAGTGAGAAGTTCTCAGGAGGAAAATCGATTGAGGAGATTTCTTCCAGCAGAGGGGCAGGGATAGCTTCCAGAGAGAAATTTATATTCTCAGCCAGAGAATCATCAACAGAGAGGAAGAAAGTGATCCAATAGCCTTGATGCAAGGCTAGAAGGGCCACGTAGAAGCAATGCAGAGGGAGAGAGAGAAAGTCAAAAATCAGTGGAGTGAGTCAGTTTCAGCAATCGAAAGTCGGGGTGTGAGACTGGGAGGCTGAGAGAAGTGACTCTAGGATATTGATCGATTCCTTATTTGGTTGACGTAGTGCCTGAAAGGGTTGGCGTTGGGACAACGTAGAGGCAATGCAGAGATAGCCCAATACCTACCAAGGGTAACTCATCCAGCAGCCAGAACAACCAAGACTTTTTTTTTCTCAATGATTGTGTGAGGTAAACTCACAAACCTTTTGCCAGTATTTCTCTCTGTAACTAAATAACCCCATGAAGTATTCAGTGATGTATTCAGAATCTTCTACTGCTTAATAATAATAAACCCTCAGAGTTGTTGCACCGGTTTTCCCGCATTGGGTTTTTCTGGGGACATGTGTCCAAAAATAACGGTGTCTTATGTGTTTCTATCTCTTTGCTCAGTTTCTATGTTTCAGAATCATAGTTAATTTGGTGTAGGTTGCTTCAGTAATTTACTTCAATGTTTCAAGAAGAAATCCTAAATAAGCTTGTAATGTTATTTACAATCTAGGTGAAGTAGATTCTATTGGTTGCAGTTGTTAGAAAATTATATATTACGGAGCAATGGAACACATAAAATATTGTAGAAATATAAACATAGAAAACACATAAAACAAGAGAGACACAGATATACGTGGTTCACCCAGTTTGGGCTACGTCCACCTCGAGCGGCCAATTCTTCCTTTCTATTATCCAGAAAAATGAAGAGACACAACCTACAGCAGATCCACTGTAATATCCTTCGTTTTCTCTCACAGTCTCACCTCTCTGTTTCTCACTCATAGAATACACATCTATTACACAACCTCAAATACAATGGCCTCATACAAAGAGAGGGGTTTCCTTCTAGGGCAAAAAACCCTAAACTAAACATAAGTTCTACCATCAGATCATCCGCCTAATGAACGACCCATATTGACTAGAAATTACTATACTTTTACAAGGCAATTTTACATTTGTTTTTAGCTTCAGGGGTGCTACCCCCGAGCCCCTGCTGAGGGACCGCTGGCCCCTGGACCCCCCAGCCAGGGGGGATCGGCCCCCCCGGACTCTCGCAGGTGGGACAAGTCCCCCCCGCACCCCCTCACGTGGAGGGGTGTACAAACTTCCTGGGGTATACATTCGGCTGAAATAAAGACCTCTGAACAATCATGCTCCACACACAAAAATCTCTCACTTGGAGAATAATTGTAGCAACTCCACCATTGCTTCATTCGCTGGAGAATGACTCCTCTTTGGACCTGGCTGTTTCTCATCTTCATCGTCATCCTTGAAGACCAATTGAAACTGAGCATATCCTTAGTTTCTCCCTGGTTACAACTTTTGTTAGCATATCTACAGGATTCTGGCTAGTGTGTATCTTTTCCAGCTTCAACTCTCCATCTTCCAACACTGATCGTTTGAAATGGTACTTGAGTTGTTTGTGTTTAGTCCCGGAATGAAATGCTGAGTTCTTTGCAAGGTGAATGGCACTTTGGCTATCACTGTATAACGTGCCCATATCATGCTCCTTACCCAATTCACCCATAAACCTTTGTAACCAAATCATTTCTTTACTAGACTCTATAGCAGCAACATACTCTGCTTCTGTTGTTGAAAGTGCACAACACTTTGGATTTTTGAAACCCAACTAACAGTTGTTCCACCAATAGTAAATACATATCCTGTAGTGCTCCTCCTGTTATCTCTGTCACCTGCCATATCTGCATCAACATATCCCTGTAGAGAAATGTTTGAACCACCAAAGCATAATGCTTGATCTGTGGTACCTTTCAAATATCTGAGAATCCATTTCACTGCCATCCAATGTTCCTTTCCTGGATTGTTCATGTACCTGCTTACAACTCCCACTGCATGTGCAATATCAGGCCTTGTGCATACCATTGCATACATTAATCTTCCAACTGCTGATGCATATGGAACTTTAGACATATAATCCATGTCTTCTTGGGTCTTTGGGCACATTTCCTTGCTAAGTTTGAAATGGCTAGCAAAAGGTGTACTAACTGGTTTTGCATTGTGCATGTTAAACCTTTTCAACACCTTTTGTATGTACTCATTCTGAGACAATGTTAATTTACGATTTTTCCTGTCTCTAGTTATTCTCATACCAAGGATTTGTTTTGCAGCTCCCAAATCCTTCATTGCAAATGAATTTGCCAATTTTCTTTTGAGCACATTTATTTCCTGCATGTTAGATCCCGCAACAAGCATGTCATCTACATAAAATAACAATATAATATAGAGCTGCCATCATTTTGCTTTTTCAGATAAACACAATAATCAGAGTGACATCTAGTATAACCTTGTTCAGACATAAACTTGTCAAATTTTAGATACCACTGCCTTGGAGCCTGTTTTAAGCCATACAAGCTCTTCTTCAACTTGCACACAAGTTTCTCCTTCCCTTTCACTTCATATCCTTGTGGCTGCTGCATATATATCTCTTCCTCCAAATCCCCATGGAGAAAGGCTGTTTTTACATCTAACTGCTCAAGATGCAAATCTTCAGCTGCTACAAGATTCAAAATAGTTCTGATTGAAGTCATTTTAACAACAGGAGAAAATATTTCATCAAAATCAATACCTTTCTTCTGTGCAAACCCCTTCACCACAAGTCTAGCTTTGTACCTTTGTTTTCCTCCATCTTCTTCCTTCAACCTGTAAACCCATTTATTCTTCAATGTAGTTTTTCCTGCAGGCAACCTGACTAAATCCCAAGTCTGGTTATGCATTAAGGAGTCCATCTCTTCTTCCATGGCTACCTCCCACTTCTTCCTGCTTTCAACCTGCATTGCTTCTTCATAACATTCGGGTTCACCGGAATCAATCAACAATAAATAATATAATGAAGGAGAGTATCGTTCAGGGGGTCTACTTATCCTGGTAGATCTTCTAACACCACTTTTAGGTGTTTGGGGTGCCTATTGGTGTTGTGGTGGTTGCTGATGTTGTGGTTGTTGATTATTATTATTTTCAAGCACCTTTACTTTTTCAGTGATTTCATCAAGGACTGTGTATTCCTTGTTTTCTTTTTCCTGTTTCTTTTCCTGCAGTTGATTCTTATACAAGACCTTTTCATTGAATATTACATCTTTGCTCCTAATGATTTTGTGATTTTCATAATTATATAAGCGATAAATAAAATCATTAACACCATATCCAATAAAGGTACATTTCTTTGACTTTGCCTCAAGCTTTGTTCTATTTTCTTTATCAATATGGACAAAGGCTTCACAACCAAAAGGATTTAAAAAAGAGTAGTTTACCTATTTACTTGTCCATGCTTCTTCTAGAACACCACCATCCAAGGAACTTGAAGGCCCTTTGTTTATTAGATAAGCAGCAGTATCTACAACATCTGTCTAAAACTGTAAAGGCAATCCTGCATGCAATCTCATGCACCTTGCACGCTCCATGATTGTTCTGTTCATCCTTTTTGACACACCATTTTCTTGTGGTGTTCTTGGAATTGTCTTCTCTCTGGAATTCCATGTTTTGAACAATACCTATCAAACTCTTTGTTGCAATATTCACCTCCATTTTCTGATCTAAGACACTTCAATTTCTTTCCTTTCTCAATCTCAACCAAAGCTTTCCATTTCTTGAAAGTATCAAATACATCAGATTTATTCTTAATACAATAAATCCAATTTTTTCTAGTTGTATCATCAATAAAAGTAACATAATAACGAGAGCCACCAAGAGATGATACCTGAGCAGGTCCCCATACATTTGTATGCACAAGCTCTAATTTTTCACTCTTTTTTTTCTTTCACAACTCTAAGGAATCTGACTCTCTTCTGTTTTCCATAAACACAATTTTCACAGAATTTTAAATCAACATGCTTCAAACCTAGCAACAAATTTCTTGAGTGAAGAATCTGCATTCCCTTCTCACTCATGTGCCCAAGCCTATGATGCCACAATGTCATATCTTCTCCTATAGAGCTTAAAGCATTAATAGAAGCAGAAATACCATTGAATAAATACAATGTACCAACCTTTCCACCTTTCGCTATTACCAGAGATCTTTTAGTGACCTTCCAGGTTTTATCTGTGAAAGTACTTACGCAACATTCACTTCCCAACTACCCTGTTGAAATCAGATTTTTCTTCAGATCTGGAACATGCTTTACCTCCTTCAATAGCCATTGATTTCCATTTTTTTGTTTTATGAAAACTGTAGTGTCCTGTCTAGGGTGCTAGACTAGGCTATACTTATTATCGACCAGGATGCGTAGACTTAGAGGCATGCATCTAAAGTATATAGACACAAAGGATTATTAGCTAAGTGGTTATGATGGTAGGTCACAGGACTTCTTTACGGAAGAGTGAGGTATGTTACCTATCACCCAAACACTTAGGTCACTCAGTTAATCTACCTAATTACAACATTGTCATTCAATTCATTTATCAAATTAAAAGGTTGTGTATCACTACAAACCAAGATTTTAATCCCCTTACAGAGACACCATGCATAAAACCCCTGTTCAGCAAATACTCAGCATTCACTAACATTCATGCAAGATAAAAATATACAGAAATCGTAAGCATACTTTGAAATGATAACAGGGTTCATGACATTGCTTTAAAAGACAACAAAGGATCGAATCCCTTACAGGATACGATTCACGAACTCAGTGATGAACTGTTCAAGCATGATCATAAACATAAACCATACACATTCTATTGAAATCAACAACCAACTCTAATCACTGGGCATATCATTTAATACCCTAAGTTGCAAATGAAAAGAAAATAACAGTATACCAAGTTAACGTAGGGCCCGTCCGTGTTCCAGAGGTATACTGGACTGTGATCAACCGATTATCAAATCAATGCAACAAGGAAAAGATCGTGACTGCAATTAAGTCTTTGATATTAAATTCAAACTCTATTTTCAAACGAAACAATGATAATCCCCTACTAACTCAGAACTGTGTTTACATACGATCTTACAACCCTTACATTTCGAAAACGAATGTACATTCATGATGTGGCTGTTGCCGCTTTTACCGTGTCGTGATTTTTAAAATGTTTCTATCCTAAACTGATTTCAAAAAGGAACAAAACTAAATCAATTTAGAATGCTTACTGTTGCTGCCTTTGTCGCCAACATGCTATACTTTGACCTTCGTTGACCGCGCATGTAGGAGGGTCGATTCTGCTGTGGGATAGGTATTCGTCCATGCTTGGACATTCTGCTTTTCATCCCTACCCTTCGCTCTAGCCTAGCTGTCATGCCACATGTCAAACAATGAACCAATTACAGGATGTTGGAACTTCCTGTAGCCATTTTACCAGAAATTCCTAATTCGTTAACATAAAACTCCTAAATAAATTTTAATGCAATTTAATAACTATAGGACTACTAACTAATCAATTTTCAAGGGATCTGAGAGATATATGATGGAAAGAGGTAGGCAAATGATATGTTTTAGGAAGAAAAAGGAGGTCATGGAATGGTACCAACATCTCTCCCCAACTTAATGAATTAGCATGTCCTCATGCTAACCCCAAAGTGCTTCCCTTGAACTCTGTCCCTGCCTGTACCTCTGCTGCCTTTAGCAATGTGTCCACATTCTTTTTCACCTGGGCATCTTTCTGACCATGGAGCTCCTGCTTTAATCTTTTGTATTTTTCTTTGAGGGTCTTCTTCTGATTGTACCAGTTAGTGGCCTACTTACAAATATCCGTTTTCTCAGCCTCTAGTTCATTGATTCACTCCCTTAACTTTTTATTCTTCTTTTGAGTCTCTTTACTCTGCGCTCGGAGCATTTCATTTTCTTTCTTGATAACTTTTTCTAGCATATTAGCCTCCATGAGTTCTTCCTTTAATTTCTCGATTTGTTTCTCAAGTTTCTTCTGTTTCTTAATGGGAGGTGGTGAACCTTTTTCTTGCTTGTTATTTCTTTCAACCTCTATATCAGCTCCTGGTCCTGGTGGTGAGTGGTCACTACTCTGAATATCCATTGGTATAGGTGCATTGAATTCAAGCTGGTCTTCTTGTAACTGGGCTTTTGGTGCTCTCCCTGTTCTTCTTGAATAAGTGGTGAAAATTTTATCTTGCTCTGCCTTCTTAGCATCTTCTTTTCTCATTTGCCTAGTCCTTATGCTACTCACAGGTGGAGGCACCTTGCTTGCTTTGGATGCTGGGATCTCTTCATCGATGTCCTTCATGAATCTTGAGTTCTCCTGTGATTCTTCTTTGCCTTCTTCATCTTTAATTTGGTTAGAAGCTAAGAATTCCTTCCACATTTTCCCTCTTCTCTGCAATTCATGCTCAATAAGAATTTTAATTAAGCCAAAGTGATATAGGCTCTTGTCTTCATTTCCCTTCTGCTTTTGGATGGTCTTCGACATCTTAGCTAGGTTTTGTAATAGAAAATATGGTAGACTAATGACACACTACCTTTTCAAATGTAGCAGTAATTTAATGTGGTATAGATAGACAATACTGTAACGACCTTCGTAGGTTACGAATTTTGGAGGATATAGACCATCTCATCCCAGGGATGCACCAACCAACTCCTTGGGATGCCTTTCTTCCAGTTAACTGATGAGACTCTGGATCTAGACATAAATTGAGTCCACAACTTCTCTTTAAATTTCTTTGTCTTAAAGTACTTCTCCCCTTCTGGGCTAATCCCTATTGACTGGGCGATGGTGTCTTCTGAAACCCTGAATGAGAAGTTACCTATCAGGGCTTTCTTTCCATTGAATGTGAAAGTGAATTGTTTGGTAACCTCTTCATTACTTCCATGAAATTTCTCTAAAAAGGGCAACCACTGTATCTCTCTGAGAATTGAAATGCAATCTTCATGGTATTGAGAACTGTCGAACACGCTTGGCTCGACCCTATTGGTCATTTTGGCAGAGGGTCGTGCTCTAACTCTTCTCTGTTTATGTTTTGCAATTTTAACAAGGAAATTTCAATTTGTTACCTGGTGGCGTTGCTCCCTTAATATCCAATATGATGCTCGGTCGACTGTCTTGTGACTTTGGTGGGAGTCGAAACCGAATGGTTATATTTCCCTCTTGTGGTGCTCACTGCTTTCAATCCTTACTGTGGAAGTCACGGGAGTTAAATGCCAGCGTGAACAATCTGAAAATGATGGTGAAATAACCAACTACACTTACTTCATAGCGTATTCATCTTTGGAAACAGGGGAATGGCTATACCGCTTGTATAGATGCCATCATAGGAGCGCTGAAAGCGTATATGCAATACTGGGGTATGATTTCAGGGAGTCCTCTGAATCATTTAGCTTCGTTGGGTGGTGGAATCATAATTCGGCTGTATGAAATACAATGAATAGGCCTGCTTTAACATCTGTCTCTTTACCCTCAATTTTTAAAAAACACAATCCACCATGTGTCTTGTTTCTATTGGTACTAGACCAAATGGAAGATGTTGGTATGGCTGTAGGATGCGTTTGGCATAACAGGGTTGATATGAAAAGGGTAATGGATTTTAGAGGTATGAAATAGGTTGAAGTATGAAAGAATCAGTGAGATGGAAAATGTAGTGCCCTTGAAATCGATCATAACAGTCACAGTCATTAAATTTAACATTAAAAATTAATCTAAGAAATTAAATGTTAAGAATAAGGAACATATTACACTTTTTTTGGCTTGTTGTTGCATTGGCATGCTGAGTAGGACTAGTCTCTTTTGACTATTCTTTGTTGTTCATAACAGGTCCCTTGAGATAGATTTGAATGCAACAGGTCCCTTTGAAATCTTGAAGATGTTCATGCAGCTCCTTATATGTATACAGGTTCTTTGAGCTTGGGTATTTGATGGAGTCTTGGTGCCCATCACCCTGTGAATCCTTGTAGAAACTTGATGAAGCTTTGTTGAAGTAACCGTCTCTTAACAGGTCCCTTTTATGTGTCTTAAACAGGTCCCATTACTGCTGGTGTTGATAGCATGGTCTTCTGGACAGAACAGGTCCCCCTGCATAATGTTTATAACCAGGTCCCTTTGAGATAAAACAATGACAAAACAACTTATTTATTGAAATCTGGAATGCTGGAACAAACTGCTTTGGAAATTTACAGTGAGGAGATGAGATAAGAAATCTTTAAGAATTTACAATGGAAAGATAAAAGAACAAAATGCTGATGCTTCTCTCCCCCACAAAAGTTTTGACTTGTCCTCAAGTCATTATTCAGTTGAGAAATCAAACAGTGAACAAAAGAAAGAGAATTCTTACCCGCCAACGAATTGGTTTTCAAGTAAGAATTCGGGGTTAGAGTGTGCAAGAGACTGGTTTTCACATCTAACCCATTATTATATATATATATATTTTTAGTTTTTTTGTTTTGTTTTGTTTTTTGTTTTTTGTTTGTTTTTTTTTTTTTTTTTGAATTTTGAAATTGAAAGGAAATGAACTAAGGCAGGGATAATGCAGCTGAGGGCTGCAATATCTCAACCTCTCTTTGTTGAGATACTGTTTGGAGAAAATCTTGCTTGCTGGTGGGCTTAGTGTATAGTTTCAGGCGATGACCATTGACAGTAAAGGGAATGGACCTTCTCATCAATAGTTTTGAGCTTGACTGAACCATTGTCGTAAGCCTGAACAATTTGGTATGGGCCCATCCAATGGGTGGTATACTTGGCTTTATGATCTCTGAATTTAGAGTCAAAAAGTAAAGCCCAGTCACCTTCCTTGAACTGCTTCTTCTTGATATGTGCATCATGCCACTACTTCCTTTTTTTTTGCATGAGGGTTGTGGTTTCCTCTGTTTGCTGCCTCATTTCATCTAGTTGGTTCAACTACTAAATTCTTTCTTGTTGTGCTTGGTCCAAGTCAATTTGCAAATCTGTAGCCAGTTTAAAAGTATGTATTTGAAACTCAATAGGAAGCATTACCTCTTTGTCGTACACCAACTGATATGGTGTAAATCCTGTATTATCCTTCCACGTAATTCTGTAAGCCCAGAGTGCATCTTGGAGCTTCTCTTCCCAATTCTTCCTATTCATTGCAATAGTTTTAGTAATGATCCCTTCCAAAGTTTTGTTTGTGGATTCCACCTGCCCATTGGCTCGTGGATGGTAAGGTGTGCTTCTCCTATGCTTGATTTGGTATTTGTCTGTGATGTCCTTCACTAACTTTGAGGTGAATTGAGTACCTTGATCAGTCACTATCTCCCTTGGTACTCCATACCTTACAAAAATCTCTTCAAAAAGGAAATTTACCACTGTGTGTTCGGTGGCTCTAACCAGTGCTTTTGCTTCAACCCACTTTTTGACGTGATCAGTACATACTAAGATGTACTTCTTACCATTGGAGGTTGGGTTAATGGGTCCTATAAAGTCTAGAGCCCATTTTTCAAATGGCTTTAGGTGAACTTGGGGTTGAAGGGGCATCTCGTCTGTAGCTGTTGGCCTGCCCATTCTTTGGAAGCTATCACAACTCTTCACATACTTCTTGGCATCCTTGAAAATGGATGGCCAGTAGTATCCAAGAGTAAGAACTTTGAATGCTGTCCACTTAGCTGCAAAATGCCCACCACACGGTTCATCACGACAAGATTTTAAAATATCAATTACCTCATCATTTCTTACACATCTTCTAATGATCATATCATAACCAGTGTAAAATAAATCACCATTAAGCCATGAATATCTAGCACTTTGTTTGACTAGTCTTTTCTTTTCCTTTGCAGTAAAGTGTGGAGGTGTCCTTCTTGTAGACAAATAATTGGCCAAATCAGCATACCAAGGATTTACTATGGAAATTGCAAATAAATTTTCATCTAAAAAAGAATCCTCAACCGGAACAACCTCACTTGGATTTTGCAGTCTAGAAAGAAAATCTGCCACCTGATTCTCTTTACCTGGTCTATATAACACTGTGATGTTAAATTCCTGTAACAATAGTAACCATCTGGTAACTCTGCCACTAGTTATTGGTTTATTCATTAAATGTTTAATAGCAGAATGATCAGTATGTACAAAGACTTCATAACCAATTATGTAATGTCGGAATTTATTCACAGCATATATGATAGCAAGTGTTTCCTTTTCTGTGACTATGTAGTTTGACTCTACAGGTGTTAGATTTTTGCTAATGAAATAAATGGCATAAGTACAAGATTCCTCTTTTTGGCCTAATGATGCACCCACTGTAGTGTCAGATGCATCTGTAAAGATATGAAATGGTAGGCTCCAATTAGGCCCTCTTAAGACTGGTGCGGTTGATAACTTCTTTTTGAGTAGTTCGAATGCTTGTTGGCAGTTCTCGTTCCAGTTGAAAAGTACATCTTTTGTTAGAAGTTTAAACAAAGGTAAAGCTATTTTACTAAAATGTTCAATAAACCTTCTGTAATAGCTTGCATACCCAAGGAAACT
>APFE030518361.1:0-20006 GCA_000404065.3 Pinus taeda
TAACCCTAGGAAATGAAGTGCCAAACTATGGGCCCCGTTTGGATAAATTGGTACATCAACTTCCTGAGGTTGTAACTTTGGCATATGATCTATGTTTGATGCACGTAATACCTCTTTTGAAATATTTGTTCAAGGACTACAACTTTCAAGCAACCAACATTGGGCCATGGCATACGATGGCCCTTTTGTTTCCAAAAAAACATCATTTAGGGCCTCAAAACGGCTCCAGAAGTATAGGACCTGAAAAACTGCCAAAAATAGTAAATTGTGTTACAAATAAGGAAACTAAAAAACTAAAAGAAACAATGGTGGGGGTCCAAGTGGAATAGGCGGATGGCCACCAATATCCACCTGGATCACTAGTCCAATTAAACACCCTCATCATAGGTTACTAAGCTAACAATGCCATTGTGCCAATTGTGCCCTTTGTCGTATGATGGCGGAAACCCCAAATTTGGATCTCTCAACCCCATGCACCCTCATATGAGGTCACAGCCAGTGCCTTGGGAGAATCCATGTTATACAACCCACCTGCTGCAACTTTGTCATGGCATCCTTCATCTTGTGCAATTGATTTCACCAAGTCATTGTGATGGTGTGTGACCCACTTACTCGCCCAACCATGGATTTATCCAAATCGTGTGACCGTCTAAAATGTGATGGCGTGCCACAACATTGTATGTTGCCCATGCAGTGCCACATTAAAGATACCCCAAAATATGTGTGGATAATCAAACTAAGTCTATTATCTCCAAGGTGCCCAAACATACTTGTCTGTGTGATACTCTTATGGGTGTGAAGGCATTACGGTACTCTCCTCACCCTTATTTTAAGATATAATATGTAATTATTCATAATATTTTATTTTATAATTAATTTGAAGAAACAATTATTTAATATACTTTTTCAAGTACCTAACAAAAATGTGAGGAAGATCACAAAGATAATTCGCGATGCTTCAAGTTATAATGTAAAACATGTTTAATGTCTTCTTATGTTATCTAAAACATGTTTAATGTCTTGTTATGTTAGCTAAAACATTTTGACTATGTCAAATTACATAAAAATAAAAATAAAAGAAAATTTGTAATTATAATTTTAGTTAAAAAAATTTGACTCAATCAAATTATATAAAAAATAAAAATAAATAAAAATTTTAACTCCAAATTTTCAAAGTGCAAATTTTTCCATAAATTTAAAACTCAAAAAGGAGATTTAAATCTTGAGAGGTTCATCCCTCTTGAAGCTTTATAGATCCAAAATTAAAATAAATGTAAACTAAAATTTATATAATTAATTTGAGTGCAATATTTAATATTTAAAGAGGAACATGACTGTGATGAAATGACCGTGGGATCTCCATCCAACTTAAAATATAAAAGCTTGAAAATAAAAATAATAGTGTTTTACAAAAGTTATGTCAACACGCTTAGGCCCCATCAAACACGCTCTTGGGCTAACAATAAGTCTGGGGTCCTAACATTCGTTGATTGAAACCCTTGGGTATTAATTGGAGTTGTTTTTAGTGCGAATTTTTGGAGTTTCCGGTGTCGGAATCCAGAGAAACAAATTGTAGTGAAATCTTAATTTGTGTTATCTAAACTATTTTTCTCATTGTATATATGGATTCAACACTGTGAAAAACCCCTAGGGAACTTCTATTGTGCAGGGGTTATCCATCAAACTTTTTATTTCAATGAATTCATCCTGGATTTTAAAGAAATTAGACCGGAAAAATCCACCTAAAAAGCTTCCAAAAAGTCGCACCAAAGACAACGCGATATTAATTACTTGTGATGATAAAGATTTTTGTTTTATTCCATCATTGGATGACTTGTGTGGTAGACTCGCACAATTTGAGGACCACACGATGAATATAAAAGTTCGCGACAATTTGATTGGCTTGACTCTATATGTTTGGGAATTTTTAGATTGACTTTACTTGTTTAGGAAATTTTGTGATCATTTCACACAATAAAACCTCATAGATTTAAAGTGGGAATGAGAATTTGATTAACTTGCTAGGAATTTGTGAGACTTACAAAAGTTGAAGAGAATGGAAATAAAGTTGGGATGATAACAATTTGACTCACTTACAAACTTACAAAATCAAAGTGGGGATGAAACAATTTGACTGACAAGGTTGGGGATGTGGGGGGCCTCATTACTAGTGTGATTGTCCTAAGATACAAATTGGCGACAATCGTAGAGAAGGAAAAGAACCAATGGGGGGAGCAAGCAGCCACCATCAAATCTATGTAACATTTGATAACCAAAAAGTTGAACACCAATCTATTGTGGTAGAAACCTCGCATATGAAAAACAATGTAAAAGATAAAATTTTGTTTGATTCTGGTTCTACAGATAATTTCATTTCACCAATTGCATTAGAAAAATGTGGGTGGGCATCTTATGAGCATGATGACTTTAAACAAGTCGAAAGGGCTTCTGGGATAAAACAAGTAGTAGGACCTGGACTGGATAGAACCTCATCAAGCTTTAGTAGAAATTTTCAAAAATAAAGGGATTTGTTTAGATGATGAAGGTAGGTCAGTTGAGATTTGTATCAAGAGAGGAGTGTCCCTATGATTCATCTCCACAATGAAGGTAAAATGATATCTTCAACAAGGCTGTAAACTATATGTGGTTGAAGTTGTAAGTGACTAGAAAGGACCCTCCCTAGATCATCACCTAGTTTTGTCAAAATTCGAGGATGTTTTTCCCAAGGAATCACCTGGATTACCTCCTCTAAGGGATATCGATTTCACAATCGACCTAAAACCTGGTGCATAATCAATCTCCAAGATGCCCTATAGGATGAAAAATCCATAACTTTATGAGTTGCAGATGTAGTTAAAAGAGCTTTTAGACTTGGGATTTATTAGACCTAGTATTTCACCATGGGGTGCACCATTGATTTTCGTCAAGGATAAGGGTGGGAGAAGGATGGTTCCTTAAGGCTATGCATAGATTATAGGGATGTGAATCGAGCCACAATAAAGAATAGGTACCCAATACCTAGAATAGATTACCTATTTGATCAAATGGAGGGAGCAACAATTTTCTCAAAGATCGATCTATGATTTGGATACCACTAATGTAGGATTAAAGAAGGTCACATCTCAAAAACTACATTTCAGCCTCATTTTGGGCACTATGAGTTCGTAGTTGTACCATTTGGTTTGACCAATGCACCAGCAGTATTCATGAGTCTCATGAATGGTGTGTTCATGAATTATTTAGACCAATTTGTGCAAGTCTTTTTGGATGATATTATTTTGTATTCCAAGAATGAAAAGGAGCATGAAGAGCACCTAAGGGTTGTATTGACATGCTTAAGGGAAAATCAATTGTATGGAAAAATGTCAAAAATATTCCTTCTTTTAGAAGAAAATTCATTCTCTTGGGCACATAATTTTAGAAGAAGAGATTTGAATTTACTTGGAAAAGGTAAAGGCCATAATGGATTGGATCGTACCAAAAAATGATCATGAGGTGCGTAGCTTCATGGAGCTAGTAGGTTATTATTGCAGATTTGTGGAAGGATTTTCAAAGATTGCCAAACTCATCACCACATTACAATGAAAAGGGGTTAGGTATGAATGGACATATGAATGTGACATTGCATTCATTGAACTAAAGAAGTTACTAACTAGTTCACCAATCCTTCGAGTGCCTAACATGAAAAAGGACTTCATTGTCTGCACAGATGCTTCAAAGTAGGGATTGGGAGTAGTGTTGATGCAAGAAGGAAGAGTAATAGCTTACGCATCTAGAAAGTTGATACCCATGACTTATAATTAGAAACAATGATGTTAGCTTTAAATATGTGGAGACACTACCTCGTTGGGAGAATCTTTGAGTTAATAACTGACCACTAGAGCCTGAAGCACCTCTGCACCACACAAAGAGATTTGAATGCTATACAGAGGTAATGGAGCGAATTCATGAGTAAGTATGATTTTGGATCACGTACATTAATGGAAAGGATAATGTGGTGGCTAATGCACTAAGTAGGAGGCTACGAATCATCTCCCTAGTACCCTTGAGGGTTAATTTGAGGGAACATGTGTTGGATAAACTCTTTGAAGATAGTTGGTATCTAAAGGTTATATTAGCACTTGAGAGTGGGAAGCAGATAGAACCAAAATTTGAGGGTTATGTCCTTGAACCAGATGGACTATTGAGATTTCAAGGGAGAATGTACATCCCTAAGGAAGGGGGTATAAGAAGAACCATCCTTGAAGAGTCACATAGAGCACTCTATTGTGCATGTCTTGGAGTGAAGAAGATGTATGTAGACATGAATAAACTATTCTTTTGGGCAGTAATGAAGCACAACATAGTCCAGTTTGTTACCAAATGCCTTGAGTGTCAACAAGTGAAGGTTGATAATCATCATCCAGTAGGACTCCTACAACTGAATTACATCCCTATGTCCAAATGGGAGGTCATGTCTATGTATTTTTGTGTGGGTTTGCCACTCACTTCATAAAGGCACAATGCTATATTGGTTATAGTTGATAAATTGACCAAAAGTGCCCATTTCATCCCAGTGAGAGACACTTATGATGTTACTAATGTGGCACGGGTTTTTATAAGAAAATTTATTCGGCTACAGGGGTTACCCACAAAGACCATTTCTGATAGAGACTCTCATTTTACATCTAGGTTTTGGACAAGTTTGTAGTTAGCATTAGGGACACAGTTAAAATTGAGCACTGCATATCATCCAGAAATAGACAGGCAGACTGAAAGAGTAAATCAGGTTCTGGAAGACATGCTTAGAATGTATGTCATGGATAATCAGACTTAGTGGGAAAGCCACTTACCATTGGTAGATTTTTCCTATAATAACCATTACCACAATTCAATCATGATGCCTTCTTATCAAGCTCTATATGAGAGGCCATGCACGAGGCCATTGAGTTGGGAAAAGTTGGAGGATTGAGTAATTGTTGGGATGAAATTAGTTCAAGAAATGGAGAAACAAGTAAGACAAATTCGATGAAGGTTAAAGGAAACATAAGATAGACAGAAGAGTTATTCCAATTCACATGGGATTGATCGAAGTTATGAAGTAGGAGAGAAAGTTTTTATTCGTATCCAACCCAAAAAAACCACCATCCGGTTTTGGAAAGGGATGAAGTTGTCACCTCGGTTTATAGGACCTTTTAGGATGAAGGATAAGATCGGACCAGTTTCTTATCGTGTTGAACTTCCACCCTATTTGCTTAAAACTCGTGATGTTTTTCATGTATCTATTTTATGACATTATGTTTTTCATGAATTTCACAAACTGGATTGGAGGGAATTGGGCGTGGGAACCATAATGGTCAAACCGTTATGCATATTAGACTGTAGTGTTAGACAACTCAGATGTCGCATGGTAGACCAGGTTAAGGTCCATTGGGACAAGTATAGCCCAAGATCTGCTACTTGGGAGGATGCAAAGACTATACGTCGTGACTACCCCTCACATTTTGAGCATATGTCATGCCCATTTTGACTTAGATAGCTACCTATGCTAAGGCTCTATTTGTAGCTACATGTTATTTTATTTATGAATGCTATGTAATATTAATGCATTTTATTTGGATAGATGAAACTACTTATAAAAATCATTAAATATATTAGGTACTGTTGATTAAAATATTTTATGCATGACTTATTTGATGTATGATTTACTTGATATACGACATGGTTATGATTTATCTAGTGTATGACCTATCAGAGTTATTTTTGTTTAATGTATGGGGATATTATTTATCTAATGAATGACTTATCAAAATTATGATTTATCTAATGTAAGATTTATTTCGAGTATGCTGTTATGAAGTAAAAAATTGACACGTGGATACTAGATTTAATAACATGATGTTTAAAATCACTTATATATTTTGTTGTTATATATATGCATGAATGAGAACTAACCTGCAGATTGGAATGAACTATACGATAACCAAGATCTACTCTTCCGATGGGGGAGTGTTGAGACATCCAATGAGGAATGGTATGATTTACATTGTTCTATTACATTTTGTATGTACTTGATATGCACTATTATGACATGGGTAAAGTGTAAATTGCAGGTGACAAAACTACCTAATTGGATGATTCGATAACAAGTATCCAACTAGTGTCGTAGTGTGGTCCATATTAGGGTTTTATCCCTAGTTTTGAGGATGGGTGGAGGCATTTCCCATCGTGTAACCTCCAAGTCTGGAATCGTGAGAGGGCAGTGATGGACACACTCCCCTAGACATGTGATGACAATTGCCAATTTCCTACTATGGAAATTAGGTCGATATAGTCGATATTTCTACCATATTGGTTTTATCACTGGTTAGATCGGTATAGTCGATGCCATATTATATTGCAGCAGAGGATGGACAGCATGGGAGCAGAGTTAAGTAAGGAAGGATAAGAGGCTATAGGTTAGTTGGAGACTATTGATGGGAAGTGGTATCATTGCTTAGCTTACTTAATTTGACTACTATATACCTCTCTATTTTGTTATGCATTATTTTCAAAATTCTTTCAAGCTCCTTGTGTCATTTTCACTCTAACTTCGTGATGAAGCTTTCTAAAGGAGGGGTGTATGTAATGTTCTACTTGACCCTATCAGAGTTATTTTGATTAGTGTTTAATTAACCTGTAGATAATATTGGTATAAACCTACACTTGTGAATTTGTAATTTTATTTTACTAATATGACTTTTATTATTTGTTATTATTCTATTCCAAATGTATCTTCTCAAATTTACTTTTGATAAGATATGGTCTTCTCCAATTTATTTCTAAATTAAATATCCATAATTCCATTCCCAAGGTGTCTTTTCAAATCTAATTTTTATAATATATGGTCTTCTCCAATTTATTTCTAAATTAAATATCCATATTTCAATTCCCTAGGTGTCTTCTCAAATCCACTTTTGGAAAAGATATGGTATTCTCCAATTTATTTGTAAATTAAATATCCATAATTCTATTCCCAAGGTGCCTTCTCAAATCTACCTTTGGAAAAGATATGGTTTTCTCCAATTTAATTCTAAATTAAATATCCATATTCTATTCCCAAGGTGTTTTCTCACATTTAATTCTAAATTGATATCCATATTCTATTCCCAAAATGTCTTCTCAAATCTAATTTGGATAAGATATGCTAAGCAAAGTCAAGGATATTAAATAAAAGGATAAGGGGGTAGCCATGATACTAATGATAGGTAGTTGAGATGGATGGGAGGAAGACACATAAAAGGGGAAAGAGGATCAGAGGAGGGGGGGGAGATCCTTGGTCATTATTTTGGCATTGGATGATTTTATTTTGGGGAGGAATTTGTAGAAAGAGGAGGGAGAGAATGGAGAGAAATGAGAGAACTCAAACTTCGATCTATTAGAGAATGTTGGTTTTAACTTGGACAAATTACAACTAGTTGGTCTTGGGCTCAGAGGGCTAGGGAATCTGTGGAGGTTCTCTGGGCTAGGAAATCATTGCTAGTTGGCTGGGAGGTAAATTTAGTTGCGTAGTCAAGATGAACATCCCAACAAAGTAAAGGGAATCCTAGCAAAACTACTGGAACATGTATTCTTCCATTTGTTCATTACTTATGTAAATTATTGCAATGAAATTTCTTACTTGTTTAATATGTTGTTGATTAAATTTTACTTGTATACTATCATCAAATAAATGTTGAGCTATAAATAGCCTGTTTCCCCTCTTATTGTGTTTAAATTAAATGATCAATTTAGTTTGGTTAGAAGACCTAGGTTACATCTTCACAATTAGCCTCTCAAATCTAAATTTTCAGTGTTTTTACTATATTTTGAGCGGTGATGATAATTTTTGAGTTTAAATGTGCATAATACAAGTTATTTACAAAAATGAGTCATTTTGGAAACAAGTATATTTTTATCACTTTTTCGAACTCATTAAAAACTTACAAAAAATCGAAACAAGGAGTTCTCTTTATGCCCTTTTCAAACTTCCTAAACATGAAAATATCATCGAGTGCTTAACTATTCGAACACGCAAAAGTAAATGAACAACCGTCTATTCAGTATAAGTTTACCCATTTTACGGACTGAACTATACTATTTACGAAAAGGGTATACATCGACTAATAATGATCAATAGAGTTCTCTCCTAGATTTGTACTATGGGTTGAGGGATGGAGATCAAGACCCTGGATCTAGTTTCATCCATCTAGGCTGCATGGACTTATTAAATCTTCATGATTGTAGACATAGATCCATCGATGGTTGCGTCCATGCTATGTTGTTTATTGATATGGATCTTCATATGTATTTCCATATTGGTTCTTTGAGACATTTATTCTTTAAGTATGGGAATGCCTAACTGAGCGATGATTTTATATTACATTGTAACATTTGATTGATTGTTTCAAGTCTCTGATTGCAGTCTGTAACCCGAACCATGGCATGAGAAAGCGCTTCGGTCATTAAATATCCCTTCTAACTTTTCACTTTAGGGGGTAATCTGTTTCACGTCATTTTGTCGCATTAGGAAAATGACTGTCAGTTTGGATCTTTCTTTATTCATAAAAGTGTTCCAAAGCACCCCCCTACAAGGAGAGAACCCAAAAAATCTCAAAGAGAATGAAATTCCTGGATCTTAGGGCTCAAAAGCCTATTTTTGACTTCCTACGCAGTTCCCTAGTCAGTTTTTGAGCATACGCAGAAGAGACCATTAGAGTCTGCGCAAAACTATGTGTTGTCTTACATTATGGCTTGCACACATGACTCAATGCAAGTAAAAAATAAAAAGTAAACTCTAGAAGCTTTGTTAGTCGAATCTTTCCCAACTAACAACTTCGAATGGATGCCTACTCAAGCCTCATCCCTCCCATCATGGAGTTACTTCCCTCTCTTTGTGGATCGCTTATCCCACCATTTATGGATCTCGTCCCTTAGGAAGAGATCCAAAACCTCCGCCTCTTGGCCTATAAATCAAACATGGGTCAAAGGATTGGAGAGGTCCATTGAAGGTAGGTTTATGCTACAAAAATAAGGCTAGAAGGCTTTTCATCCAAGGAGAAGGTTAGAGATTATGAGAAGAGGCTTGTAACATCAAGGCTTTGAGGTTGCAAGTTTGTTCTCCCTTTTATTTAATAAAAAACAATTGTTCTTTCCTAATCACATCTTCTCTGATATCATTTGTGGGATTTCTTGATCACTCACATATGTTACCATTGGTTATTGTTTTGATTTATGATATATGTTGAGTTAAGTGTTTGATTTATCTTTTACTTTATATACTATATGCTTTGATCTGTTGTGTGTTTTTGTCTATGCAGATATCCTTAGAAAAATCATGGAGAAGCTGTGGAAAGCGTTGAAACGATCTCTAAAGCATCAGGGAGAAGCCACTTGTTGAAGGCACTGAAAGGACATCGACAGACATTTCGTTAAACCGATAGGTGATCTCTCGCATATTATTTGTTTCAATCAATCATAAGCTAAGTAAAGGTAGCAATTCTTTTCTTGTTTGTTACTAGATTTCATTTGAGATTTAGGGAGATCTGTCTTGTCCATAAGGGGGATTAGTTCACCTAACACTCACAATGATCCTTAGTTAAGTGCTTGTGAAACAATAAGTTACTTAACTAATTTCAAGTATACAACTACAATAATTTCCATAAACATGTACAATTGCAAATGCAAACACATGCAAAAAGACAAATATAGAGTTGGTGGCTCACTAACCTAATACCTAAATCAACATATATGTAATGACAAATTTTAACAATGAACCACCCTCTCGGCTCTTTTACCTCAATGCAAACCTCGCCAAAACCACCAGATCTAAGTCAAATGCCAAATTTTTGGTGCAATCCCCAAAATTTGACGTTTACAACCCCAAATTACAACCTTGAATTTATGTTCCTAAAACTTGGCCCATAGTAGCATCATGCAATAGTTTGATGAATTGTAATTTTTTGTCCCTAAGAACCCAATCCCACATTCCTTTCGCCTTGCTAAGCAAGGTGTGTCCAACACTAGACCCATGTCGTGCTCTCTCTGCCTAACTCTTCGATCTTGGTTCATGACTCACTTGGTTCATCTCAACCATAGACTATGTTGTATTCCATCTCATCTCCATGTAACTCTCCATTGAACTCCCTTGTGGTGATATATAGGAGGTGTGAGCGACCTCTGCAACCAACACACCAATTGGGAGGTGTGAGTGACCTCTGCAACCAGCACACCAATTGGGAGGTGTGTCTATCCTCTTCTTGATGTTGTTTTGCATACTAGATGATGTGTTGAATGAATTTTTCAATCTGTAGTTGTTCCTTAATTCATTTGGGTCGTCGTGCCCATCACATCATGCCAATCTAGTCCAATTGAACACCCTCATCGTAGGTCACCAAGCTAATTGTGTCATTGTGCCCATCGTCGTATGATCACAGAAACCCCAAATTTGGATCTCTCACCCCATGCACCCTCATATGAGGTCACAATCAGTGTCTTGGGAGAATCGATGTTATACGACCCACCTGCCGCAACTTGGTCATGACACCCTTCATCTTGTGCAATTGATTTCACCAAGTCATTGTGATGGTGTGTGACCCACTTACTCGCCCAACCATGGATTTATCCAAGTCGTGTGGTAGCCTAAAATGTGATGGTGTGCCACAGCATTGTATGTTGCCCATGCAGTGCCACATTAAAGATACCCCAAAATATGTGTGGATAATCAAACTAAGGCTATTATCTCCAAGATGCCCAAACATACTTGTGTGTGTGATACTCTTATGAGTGTGAAGGCATTACGTGTACTCTCCCCACCCTTATTTTAAGATATAATATGTAATTATTCATAATATTTTATTTTATAATTAATTTGAAGAAACAATTATTTAATATACTTTTTCAAGTACCTAACCGAAAATGTGAGGAAAATCACAAAGATAATTCATGATGATTGAAGTTATAAACATTCACTCGTACAACATGTTTAATGTCTTGTTATGTTATGTTATGTTATCTAAAACATTTTGACATGTCAAATTACATAAAAATAAAAATAAAATAATAAAATTTATAATTAAATTATTTTAGTTAAAAAATTTTCTCATCAAAATTAATATAAAAACATAATAAAAAAAAAAATTTAACTTCCAAATTTTCAGGTGTAAACTTTTCCACAAATTAAAACTAGAAAAAAGAGATTTTTATCTTTAAGAAATTCATACTAAATCAAAAATTACTATATCTAAAAAAAAAATAACTAATTAAATACCAATATATTCATATCTGATATAGATTAAATACATTTAATCTCAAAATTCATCATTTATTTATGTTTTTTTAAATAAAAATAAATATATAGTCATATCCTAATAATAATATAATCCAATGAGTCCTTAATTAAATTAAAAAAATAAAAAATAATATTTTAATAATTAACTACGGATATATTAAGTTAGATATAAATTTTAATCAAACTATTCTAAACAACAAAACAAACTAATTAATGATAGGAAAATAACACATATTAATTAATTCAATTTCAATAATTCTTAATCCCATAATAATAGTTTTTTATTTAGTTTGAAATTGAAATGAATTTTTAATAATTATTATTAACAGTTATACATATGAAATTGAGAATTAAAAATTTTATTATCTAATTATGAAATTGAGAATTAAAAATTTTATTATCTAATTTAATAGTAAAATTCCTCTATCCTTGATCTAGTCAAATTTCACTGTAGTCTAGTCAATTGTAGTCGTTTCATGTGGTCTAAATTAGTTGCTTCTTTCTAGCTGTTTGAATGACGAGTCTCTCTATTTATTATGTTGCAATGATCTGGTTCTTCATCTTGTGTGGCAGTTTCGTGTGTTCCAAATTAGTTGCTTCTTTCTAGTAGTTTGAATAAGGCTCTCTATTTATTATGTTGCAATGATCTGGTTTTTCATCTTGTCCTCGCGATGAACCACACTTGCTGATTCGAAAAGCATCCACAAATGAATTTTGATTTGGTTATCTCTGAAATCTATTCTTATATAAATTATTATGGATCATAGAAGCATCAAATCTTTAGATTTATCCCTCTTAAAACTTTATAGATACAAAATTAAAATAGATGTAAAATTTTATATAATTAATTTTAGCACAATATTTAATATTTAAAGAGAAACATGATTGTGATGAGATCACTGTGAGATCTCCATCCAAGTTAAAATAGATGTAAACTAAAATTTATATAATTAATTTTAGCGCAATATTTAATATTTAAAGAGAAACATGATTGTGATGAAATGACTTTGAGGTCTTCATCCAACTTAAAATATAAACGCTTGAAAATAAAAGTAAAATAACAGTGTTTTACAAAAGTGATGTCAGCACGCTTAGGCCCCATCAAACACGATGAAGCCAAAGGCTTGGACCCCATCACCTACAGCGGGGGCACATGGCGCAAGACACGGTTTGAAGGGCCACCAAGCGCACCCAACAATCTCGTACCTCCTAATTCGCTGGCCTTGTAAGAGTCACCGGTTCACCCATCCACTATTGGGCTAACAACAAGGCCGGCGTCCTATCATTCGCTGATTGAAACCCCCGGGTATTAATTAGTCGGTGATGATAAAGATTTTTGGTTTATTCCATCGCTGGATGGGAGGATTTCATTTTCGGAAGTCATAGTTTGATTGACTTGTGTGGAAAACAAGCCAATAAATATAATAGTTCACGACAATTTGATTGACTTGACTTGATTTATTTGTTTGGGAATTTTTAGATTGACTTGACTTGTTTAGGAAATTTTGTGATCCTTTCACACAACAAAACCTCATAGATTTACGTAAAGTGGGGAATGAGACAATTTGATTAGCTTGCTGCTGTGACTTACAAAAGTTGAAGAGAAAGTTGGGATGAAAACAATTTCACTGACTTACAAATTTACAGAAACTGTTCAGTGGATTTACATAAGTTAAGTTGAGAATTCCTGGGACCTAATATAACTTTTAGGTGGGAAGGTTTGATCCGCTCAAGTGCCAAAGAGGTTTGGTCCGCTCAAATTATGCCAAGTGCCAAATTGTTTTGGTGCCAATGCAAATTTTTGGTCCTCGTAAATTTTGTGGTACAATCCCGGCCAAGATTGTATGGATGTGAACGGCACCTATGTTTGATTCACACAAGTTGAGGAGAATCGAGACGATCTATGATTCACACAAGTTGAGGAGAATCGAGACGATCTATTGGAAATAGAAATTAATTGACTTTGTTTGGCAAACTTCACTGTAGTTGAAAATAATCGACACGACATCCATAAAAGCGCAACGTCCACGAAATGCACAAAGTCAAGGACGCCGTGAATTAATGTGGAATGAGCTCCACTACAGTTACACTTCCTGGGAATTGATCAAGAATCGACACGACATCCATAAAAGCGCGATGTCCAAAAAATGCACAAAGTCAAGGCCGGCGTGAATAAATGTGGAATGAGCTCCACTACAGTTCCACTTTCTGGGAATTGATTAACAATCGACTCGACATCTATAAAAGCACGATGTCCACGAAATGTACAAAGTCAAGGACGGCATGAATAAATGTGGAATGAGCTCCACTACAGTTCTACTTTCTGGGAATCGATTAACTTGCTGGGAAATAGAGTTACATCTGGGAATTGATTAAGGAGTTGTCTATAATGCGATTTTTTTGGAGATTCTGGTGACGGAATCTGGCGGAAGAAATGAGGTTAAATCTTGATTTTTACCAGTTAAAATGGTTTTTTAACTTTATATTTGGATTCAGCGCCTTGAAAAACCCCTTGGAGCCATTGATTGTGCAGAAACGAGCTATCAAACTTGGGATTCCAATGAATTGCTGCCGGATTTTACCGGATTTTGACCGGAAAAATCCACCGAAAAAACTTTCAAAAAATCGAGTTATAGACTACTGCATTGATTAAGTTGCTGGGAAGTTGTTTGACTTTCATCCATAAAAGCTGTGGGTTCCACTTTCATTATGAAAGCGCACTGCACAAAGTCAAGGAAGCCGTGAATTAATGTGGAATGAGCTTCACTGGCCATCTTTAAAAGATTCCCCTATTATTTGTACACGAGATTCATGATAGAATTTAGATTATTTTAGAGTTTATGGAAACTTTCTTTGTCATGTAAAAATTAAAATAATATTAAAACATATTAGAGTCGAAGAATATTAAATTCATTTCAAAACTGACTGTGCCCATTTTCCTCCTATAATAAGGCTCGTCCCACCTCATTTCTTTCTCACTTGCCTCAGATATTGGAGAGTCGTGAGCAAGCCGGGATTTTCATTATCAAACGCTTGATCGCTCAGTGACTGATTTCTGGAATTGAGAATGTCTGGGGTGGAAATGTGTCTGCCGCTAGTCCATCCAGTTATTGGTGAGCTTGTTAAGCAAGCATTGACCGAGCTGCTCGGAGTGGTTAAAATCATTGCTTCCAGCAAAACATGGGGGAAAGAACTCAAGGATAAACTATCGTCCGTAAAGCCTGCCATCGTTAAAATTTCCAGGAATATTTCAGATACATCGCCCGACAGAGATAACCAGTTCAAAGACTTTGAAGTTGTCCTGGAAGAAGGCATGACGTTGGTGGATAGCTTAGAGAAGGTACACAGCTTTGATATATACAGAAAGTACCGATATGGAAAGAAAATCCGGAAGTTTCAAATGAAAGTCTGCGATTTCCTTCTTACTCAAGTTCCACTCAATACCGCACTTGATGTGCAGAAACTAGATGCAGATTTTAAGGTTTATTTTCAACGATTTGAAAGTGAAATTAAGACTGCCATTGCCGGAATGACTAATAATCAACAAATCAACATAACTCAGGCCCAACACCCCATCGTCCCGGATATGCCAGAGTTTGTTGTGGGTTTGGATAATTGTATAAAAGACGTCAAAAAAATTCTATTGCAGAATGATGTTAATGTCGTTGGAATAGCAGGAATGGGCGGTAGTGGAAAAACCACTCTTGCAGCAGCTCTTTGCAGGGATACCAACGTCAAAAGTAAGATTTGCATTTTATTTTTGATGGATTTGTTTTCCAGACTTCCAGTTTATTTTCTGGTGACTTAAGTTTCTAATGCTTGTTAGCTTTGTATTTTCAGATCATTTTGAAGAAAACAACATCATTTTCATTACCGTCTCGCTTCTTGATAATGTAAAAGGCCCTCAAGAGATTTTAGAGGTTATGTGGGATAAGCTAATTGATCGCCAAAGGCCTAAATTTCGGAGCGTAGAGGATGCACGCAACCAGCTGAATGAACAGCTAAAGTCAAGAAGAGATCGGCCAACTTTGCTAGTTTTAGATGATGTTCGGTTCACCTCAAATCTGGAAAGCTTGCTGTTTGAAGCAAAAGGATACAAGACAATTATCACAACCAGACAGGACGACACCATTCCAATTAGAGATAATACACGTAAACTGTATAAAATGAAGATGTTGGAGGAAGCTAATGCCCTGCCACTTTTCTGCTTCTGGGCCTTTGGTCAGACTTCGATTCCAACAACGGCAAATCAGAATATTGTTAGAAAGGTATGAATTATACATACTATTCAATTTTTCTCAACTCCTTCCAAAACACTAATTTTGCAACTTTGTAACTTCAAAACTATAATGGATTTCTGTGGGTAGGTTTTTTAGAATCTTCACTCTGATATTCCACAATTTTTATTTTTGCTATTGCTGTTCAATACAACTCACCCCCACAAAAAGTTGTTAGTCACGCCTTCACTATTTTCACAAATATTTGTAGGTTGCAGCAAAGTGCAATGGTTTACCACTTGCACTCAAGGTGATTGGAAGTTCTTTATGCCAAGCACCCCGGACAGTTTGGGAAGCTGCGGACGAGAAACTTTCAAGAGCACAACCTATAGGAGACCCTCACAGAGATGAACTTCTTCATTGTTTGGAAACAAGTGTAGATGTTCTTGATGAGGAGTCAAAGCAGTGTTTTCTGGACTTGGGGGCATTTCCGAAAGGTAGAAAGTTCAGGGTAGATTCATTATTGGATATTTGGGTATACGTCCGCGAGATGGAATGGGAAGATGCTTTTGCGGTCCTGTTAGAACTTGCAAAACGAAATCTCATAAATTTAATAGGCAATCCCGGGTAAGGAATTTGTTAACATCTCTAATTTGTTTTTCCAACTCATCTAACTTCTTGCTTCTGGATCCTTTCATGCTCTAAAAAAAATTGGGAGCTTTTTTTTATCACTATTATGGAACTTATTGGTCTGCGTTTTGATAATCTGATTTGATTTGTTAGGAGTGGCGCCATGGAATACAACTGCGCCTCCGAGCTTTCTTTTTCTCAGCATGAAGTAATGCGGGATTTAGCCGTGCATCTGGCTAATGGGGCTTCTATCGACAATAGTAAGAGGCTTTTCATGCCTCGCAAGGAGGATAATATTCCCCAAAAATGGCAAACGACTCTCAGAAATCAAGTGTCTGGCGCTCAGTTTCTTTCGATTCATACAGGTGATCAATCAAGCTGCTCCTAATAAAACGGCAACAAATAAATACTATGTTATCCGGCTGTATTGAGCCGCTGCTCTATATTCCCATAATTTGATTTTGGCCTTGGCAAAATCTAAAGCTAGGGATATACATTAGCCACTTAATTAATACAGCTAGACATACACAGCAGCCGCTCAATTAATACACTGCGGCCACTCAATTAAAACCCAATAACATAAGATTTATTACTTGCCCAAGCTTTCTTTCCCTTCTATTCAATTATATTCATTATTTCTATTCAATAATTTCCCAACTTTATTAAAAGTGATTTACATACATTTTTATTACTTTTACATTTCTGAAACTTGTAGGTGCAATGCAAGAGCAAGATTGGCGCCAAATTCAGTTTCCTGAGGTGGAAGCTCTAGTTTTAATCTTTGAAGCAGAACAGTACTGCATTCCGGCATTTTTACAGACCATGCCAAAACTGAAGGTTCTTATATTATACAATTACAGTTCTCAGCGTGCAACACTCAGTGGGCTGCACTCTTTTCCCTCACCTGTCCAGATTAGGTCTGTGCTTCTTAATAAGTTGCGTGTGCCTCCTCTTTACGACAACTGTAGATCGTGGGAAAGATTGGAAAAATTGTATATATGCCTATGTGAAGGCGTTGAAAATATCACTAGAATAGATAAGGAAGTGGAAGTCCCCTTCCAGTCAGCAAGCGGACTGCCTGTCAAAGGAGGGTCTGTTTCTTGCGACAGAGACCTGGTCCATGAAGGTTATTTTCGGCCAGAATTCCTGGCTCATCCAGGTTTTCTCTATTTTTGGATGCTGACTTTTCTATGATTTTTTTTTTTTCATCTCTTGCTTCTAAAGCCTGAACATGTCTGATATATGGATGCTCAGCGGTATCTCTGATTTAGTTTTACATATCTGAATTGGTCTTGTATGTGTCATATATACATGGTTTTGTTTATGACTGATGTTCTATTTGGAATTTTTTGTCATCAGGATGTATCTTCAAAATCAAGATCCTACCGCTCCTGAATGATGTTATTTGTACAATCTGGAACCTTATATTCTCTCAATATAATAGTATGATGCTTTTTCGCTCTGGAAAAAAGGAAGTGGAAGGCCCCAACTTTGAAGTGGAAGCCCCCAACTTTCCAAACATTAAGGAAATCAATATTGATCACTGTAGTGATTTAAGGGAACTGCCAGCTAAGCTATGCAATTTGACTTCCCTCCAAATATTGTCTGTCACTAATTGCCATCTTATCCAAGAATTGCCTGAAGACTTGGGAAGGTTAAGCTCAATGAGGGTGCTGAGATTGTCCGCATGTCCAGAATTGTCAATGTTGCCGCCATCCATTTGCAATCTCGGGGAACTAGAATATCTCGATATTTCACTATGTTGGAAATTGAAGGCCCTTCCCCCTAAATTTGATCAACTATCAAAGTTAGAATTGTTGGGCATGAGGGAGTGCTCGGGATTGAAGAAGCTGCATAAAATCAAATTGAAATCTTTAAAGCGTGTAATAATTTCTGATAAGGCGATGGAGGGAGAGTGGCGGTCCCTTCCAGATCTCACCGTTGATGTCGTGGAAGAACGCTTTAGTTTGGATTGGCTTGATGATCGGCTTTAAGAGTGAATTATTTGTTAGAAGCTCAGGAATAATTGTTGTTCTGTTACACCGCTTTAGTTTGGAATTGCTGGATGTAGAACGCTTTACTTTGGAATTGGATTGATGAGTGAAGTAGTTGTTGTGTTAGACCGCTTTAGTTTAGTTTGGAATGACTGTAGGTGTCAACTTGTTGGATATAATGCAAAAGGCAGAGCCTTCATTTTCTTTGAACTACACCGTGTTTTTCTGGGTTCAAAATATATCACATGTAATTTTGATATTGTATTTTACAATAACTCAAATTAATATATTTACTATGATATTGTATTTTACAATAACTGAAGTTAATAAATCTTAAAAATTATGAGTGTAAATTTAAAAAGATTATAAGTGTAAATTTAAAGTTAACTATTTTGATCGTGTATTTTATAATAACTGAAATTAATAAAATTTAAAAAATACTAGTGTGTGTTTTTCCTTAATTCCAAAATTAACGAGAACCATTTGGTAGCATGTCACTGTTTTTTTTCAAAGTTTATAATTCATTATCTCTGAATCTCCATGTCTCAATGTATGTCTCACCTCAACAAACATAGTTACTCAAGTTCGATTTATAGAACTCTTTAATATAATCATTTTGTACATCAACGACAGTTTTTATAAATAAATAGCATTTACCAATTTATATATATACTTCACATGATTAATTGCTTTTAATAATAATGGTGTAAAATACACTGAACTAATTCATTAACTTAATTTGTAAAAAAGCTCAATAATAAAATATAAACCAAATTAAAATAAGATTAATTAAACATTTGATGATAATTAAATAGAAAAAATATTTCTACTAGCACTGCAATTAGATTTTTGCATATTAATTCAACTATATGGTATTTTTTTATATTGATTTACCTAAAAAATTAGAATGAGAGTTTTTTATTATAAAATATGATTTAAATTATTTTATCAATTAAAATTTATTTTCCCTCCATTTAATATCACAATGTTTGCTTATTCAAGAACATAAAAAAGATGTTAAAATTACTAAATATTTTGTATTTAATATCTTACTCAGAAATACAAAACAAAAAAATATCTATGATAAAGTTTTAAATTCATATTAACAAAAACTAAACCAATAAAATAAAATACTGTAAACTAATATAATTCTAAATTTGGTATCGATGTTTGCTTCTCTATGAGAAAGGTACAAATCTAACTTCAGGTCCAAGTTTTACTCTATATTCAAAATAAATAAATACATATTCTCTTTCGTGGCAAGACATATCCTTTGCATCACTCCTCTCCCAAAGAAACAAAAGAAGACATTGACTTCTATGCAGATTCCTCAGACATTACACGGACAATTCAAGAAATGGATGGCACTAAATTCGCTGAGTATACATATGCACTTCATTTGATGTCATTCATCCCCTCTAATATACATGGAATGAGTAGTGTAGTGCTATGAATTTTAGTAGCACAATTGCACAAGGATGGTCATTAGTGCAACAACGTATCTTTTAACAACTTGCATGTGGACTACAACTATCAATTGCACTGTCACTACGACGTATCCTCTTCTTGTACATTGAGTGTGTAGGTTTAACCCTGTACAACAATTACCTGCAAATGAATTCTTAAAACAAAAAATTTACAATGGCAAGGACATGAAACAAATGCATAAATATTTTCCCCTAGATCTTAGAACCGGGACTACCAGATTAATTTTTCATTATGTTTTTTTCATTGTTACAATACATATATATACATGTTGAAGAATTCATAAGCCCCAATCCATTAACCTTGTATTAGAACATAATTGTAGTTCCCTTGACCGAATCTACAAAATACCATGGTAGGTCCACCCACCATCTTTGGGTCCACCCCCCATCC
>APFE030518361.1:45929-154150 GCA_000404065.3 Pinus taeda
AACCACCTTATTTATTACTATGGCCCATCCCATTATTACATTATTACCTTGGGCACCTCCCTTGGTACCCCATATTATTCCCCCTAGGTATATAACAATTTGTGTGGAACTAGTGATTATGGTCTGTGCTACCAAGGAAGACCAATATTGGACAAATTTTTGGACATCCATGGATTTGTTGATGCAGACTGGGCTAGAGATCTGGATCAAAGAAGATCTACAAGTGGGTATGTGCTGAACCTATTTGGAGGTGCAATCAGTTAGATGAGTAAGAGACAGTATGTAGTGGCACTTTCAATTACAGAGGCAAAATACATGGAAACAACTCATGCAAGAAAGGAAGAAGTTTGGTTGCAAATATTATGTTCAAGTATGGGGTTAGTACAATGAGCTATAAGGATAGACTGTGACAGCCAAAGTGCAATTTTCTTGGCAAATAACCCTACTTATCATTCAAAGACAAAGCACATTGATGTTAAATATCACTTTGTAAAGGATATGGTTGAGGAAAAAAAGGTGTTGCTATTAAAGGTGGACACTTTGAAGAATATTGCAGATGCATTGACAAAGTCTGTGAACACTGAGAAGTTTTCTTGGCTTAGAGAAACAATGGGCGTCGCAGGGTGGACCAATGACAAAGCTCTCCTGTGGCTTCCCGTGGAAAGAAAACAACAAGTGGGAGAATGTTAGGTGTCTGTTGTAATATTTCCTATGGCACCCTCTGTTTGTTGTGCTGAGTGTAGCAGCCCCCCATGTCGGGGGGTTTGACGAGGGTGGTAGGCCCCCTCTACGGGGTGTGGGGAAACACCCCGAGGAATTTTTTTGGGACCCTATATTAGTTGGGCAGACCTACATATGGTTTTGTGCATGGTTTTTTCACATGGTTTTGGGTATGATGGTTTTCTTCCCATGGTATTTTGTAGATCTAGTCAAGGAAACTATGATTATGTTCTAATCCAGTGTTAATGGATTGGGGTTTATGGATGCTTCGACATGTATATATATATGTATTATAACATTGAAAGGAATATAATGAAACATCAATATGGTAGTCCCTGTTTTTGTATCCATGAGAAAATCTCTGTGTATACATGTTTTATGTTTTATGCTCTCACCATTTTTTATTTTCTATTTTTATAATTCATATGCAGGTCATTTCTATACAAGGTTAAAACTTATAGGAGAACCAAATATTCTACCACAAATTTCTGAATATCAGATTTAAGGTGATCCCAAAAAAATTCCTTCTTGACCCTATGGTAAGTTTTTAAAAACCCTAAGTGCCCTCCTAAGGGAGAGGTGTGCAATTCTAAAATAATATTTTGTATGAGTTGGGAATTCTTACAAAGATATAAGCGATCTTTGTACCATAATGAATCATTTTTCCAGCTAAATGGATCATATGTACTTAGATCTTGCTACAACTTTTGAATGAGTGACCACACCTCTTCATCATTCTTCCATTCAACTCTTGCTTTGATTATCCACTCAGGTTGGATAATAGAAATGGCACAAATCAATGCTTCCACATCCTCATCCTTTCTTGAGAACACATCTGCAACAACATTTTGCTTCTCTTTTTTGTAGATGATTTCAAACTCATAACCCAACATCATTGTCACCCATTTTTGCTACTCTTCTGACGATAATAATTTTTCCAAAAATTATTTAAGGCTATCATGATTTTCACTTATCTTGAAGTGTCTTCCCATTAGGTAATGTTGCCATTGATTTAGTGCATGTAGTATTGCCAATATTTCCTTCTCATAAATAGCTTTGTGTAAATATTGTCCTTTGATTGGACGAATTTCAAAAGAAATGGGTCTTTCTTCTTACATTAAAACATCACCAATTCCATTTCTTAAAGCATCACTCTTATGAAAATAGCTCACAAAAAGATAGAAAAGATAGATGAACACCTTAGAAATAAGCCTCTTCGAGGGGGCAAGCTCCTTTACATTACACAAATGACCAATTCTTGGATGATAAAAATGACAAGACCTCCTTTCTATATATAGGAGTCTAAGGGGTCATAATATAATTAGAGTTGACATAACAATAATAATTTAAGGGCACAATAATAACAATAGTGGGCTTATATGGGGTACAATAATAACAATATGGGGACTACATGGGCACAAAAATATAATAAGGGGGTTGTACTAATAACAATAAGGGGTTACACTAGTAGTATAGGGACCTGACATGCCCCTTTCCTTCAAAAAGTGTTGTCCTCAACGCTTGAGTAGTTCTTGATGCTTTTGTATAAACTTCTTGTCCTCCCATGTGGAATCTTCAGTGGGTAAGTTCTTCCACTTGATGATATACTCTGAAATCGATCGATTTCGTAGCTGTCGGGTTCTTGTTTCTGTGACTTCTCCAGGTTCCAATATGATTTTTCCTTCCTTGTCAAGTTCTGGAAATATTGTTTGAATTGGGATCTTCTGCAACTTTTGAATGAGTGGCCACAGTTCTTCATCCTTCTTCCATTCATCCCTTACTTCATTTATCCGATCTGGTTGGATAATAGAAATAGCATAAAACAATGCTTCCACATCCTCATCCTTTCTTGTTATGAAACCGTCTCACAAAAAGATAGAAAAGATAGATGAACGCCTTAGAATTCAGCCTCTTTGAGGGGGCAACCTCCTTTACATTACATAAATTAATAATTCTTCGATGATACAAATGAAAAGACCTCCTTTCTATATATAGGAGTCTAAGGGGTCATAATATAGTCAGAGCCGACATAACAATAATAATGTAACAACATAATAATAACAATAGTGGGCTTCTATGGGGGCACAATAATAACAATATGGGGACTACATGGGCACAACAATATAATAAGGGGGTTGTACTAATAACAATAAGGGGTTACACTGGTAGTATAGGGACCTAACATGCCCCTCTCCTTCAAAAAGTGTTGTCCTCAACAGTTGAATAGTTCTTGATGCTTCCGTATAAATTCTTGTCCTCCAATGTGGAATCTTTAACGGGTAAGTTCTTCCACTTGATGAGATACTCTAAAATTGATCTATTATGTAGCTTTTGATTTCTCGGTTCTGTGACTGGTTTAGGTTCCAATATGAATTTTCCTTCCTTGTCAAGTTCTTGCAATACCGTTTGAACTGGGATCTTCTGCAACTTTTGAATGAGTTCCCACTCCTTTGGGCATATGGATATATGTAAGGCCTGATGTTTGGAGGAACACTTCGTGGAATCAAATGAATAGCATGATCATGATCACGAATAGGCGGGAGGCCTTTGGGAGTCTCAGATACCTTGGAATGATTGTCCAAAACGTTTTGGAGATCTGGAGAAATACATGATTTCGATGTAGGATCCTCTAGTGAACATAATTGTGCAATTACACCCCATTGTTCTTTATTTAGAAGCTTTCTCATGTTGTTAGAGTTGATTATCTTTCTGAGTTTTCCTTCAATACCCCTCAATTCAACTTCCTTTCCTTCCTAAAAAAATTTCAAGAAAAGTTCTTGAAAATTAAAAGCTATCGTACCCAAATATTGTAGCCATTGGACTCCCAGTAAAACATTAGCACCACCCATTGGAATGGAAATCATTGGGCTATTCAATACATATTCTCCCATGGATAGCTTGATATTATGGCACTTTCCAGAGCAATTTATGGTTCCTCCACTTGCAACCATCACTTGTCACTCCAATGCTGGATATAGGAAGCAATACAATTCCTTGGCTATCTTATAATCAATAAAATTATGGGTACCACCCGAATCAATCAACACTCTTGCCTTTTTCTTCTTGATATGTCGTTCTATCTTGATAGTTTGAAGAGTGGTAATTTCTTCCAATGCATTACAAGATATGGTCGGATTGATTTCTTGAGACTCGATGTGATATTTCAATTCTTGAACATTTTTCTTCTTGATATGTCCTTCTATATTGATAGTTTGAGGAGTGGTAATTCCATCCAATGCATTACAAGATATGGTCGGATTCATTTCTTCTTTCTCGATGTGATCTTTCACTTCTTGAAACTTTTTCTTCTCGATATGTCCTTCTATCTTGAGAGTTTTAGGAGTGGTAATTGTTTCCAATGCTTTACAAGATATGGTCGGATTCATTTCTTCTTTCTTTGGGGTTGGTTCCTGGTGTATATACTCTTCTTTTTATGTTTCTTGATCCTTTTCTTCCTCCTCTCCACAACCAATGTAAAATAATTTCTTCTGAGCACACTTATGACCTTTAATGTATTTGCTATCACAATTGTAACAAATCCCTTTTTCTCTTTTTTCTTCCAATTATTGTGGTGTAACCCTTGTAGGTTGTGGAATGCTAAGAGAAACAACACTTCCATCTTTATAGTTGTGAGGGGTAGGCTTCCTTGTTGCCATAATTTTGCTTTCCACTTTGTAACAAATCCCTTCTCTTTTTTCTTCCAATTGTTGTGGTGTTTCTCTAAACAAGTTGTTTCTCTTTGTATCCTCATAATATGCTATCATTTCCTCTGTGAAAATTGTCCACGTAACAAGTTTTTAATGAGAACAAAATCCTGTATACCATAAAAAATGATCTTGTTCTGAATATGAAGATTCAATACATACCTTTTGTAACAGTGGTACACCTTGCAGATCAAAATATTGCTCCATTTGTAGTATCCAATTTATTGGATCCTTTCAATTATAATTCCTCATATCGCCTTTTCTTGATTTCATGAACTCGAACTTGAAATGACTGTAACTTTGTACTTTCAAATCTCAAAGTTATGAAATTATCTCCTGCAATAGCCCTCTGAGTCCTCTTTCTAACCCCACAAGTCTTATTAGAATTTGATTCTCCAAGTAAGATTTATGCCCAATCTCCTAAGATGACCTGATTATATAATGTTTCAGTAGAGTGAACTTGTACGACATGCCACATATCATTGTTTCGACCTTTGGATCTGCAAACTATGCATAGAAAACTACAATCTGTCCTCTTTCTATAACTCCTTATGAAATTTGAATTTGTTGCTCAGAGAGAAAGTTATGATGATTTTCCCAAAGTCACCTATTTAGGATGTAATTCGGGAGTCTGCAAAAACCCTAACTTCCTTAGATCATATATCTGAAAATATAGCGAGACAAGATCTGAAATTCGGACCCGAGATTCAAAACGATTTCTTCTCCAATGGGTTTTTTCTTTAGCTTCTAAAACTTTGTAGTGAAAAGGTTATAGAAAAAATACCATGTTGACCTATTTTATATGAAATTATGGAGCTTGCAAAAACCCTAACTTCCTCATATCATATCTCTGAAAATATAGCGAGACAAGATCTGAAATTTGGACTCGTGGTTCAGAAAGTTTTTTTCTCAAATGGGTTTTTTTTAGTTTCTGCAACGTCGCAAAAAACGTTATAGCAAAAATACCACGATGACTTGTTTGGAGTAGTGAAACCCTAGAATACAAAGCTCTGATACCAAATGTTATGAAACCAGCTCACAAAAAGATAGAAAAGATAGATGAACGCCTTAGAATTCAGCCTCTTCGAGGGGGAAACCTCCTTTACATTACACGAATGAACAATTCTTCGATGATACAAATGACAAGACCTCCTTTATATATACAGGAGTCTAAGGGGTCATAATATAATTAGGGCCAACATAACAATAATAATGTAAGGGCACAATAATAACAATAGTGGGCTTTTATAGGGCACAATAATAACAATATGGGGACTACATGGGCACAAAAATATAATAGGGGGTTGCATTAATAACAATAAGGGGTTACACTAGTAGTATAGGGACCTAACATTTCTTGAGAGTGCATCTGCAACAACATTTTTCTTCCCTTATTTGTAGATGATTTCAAAGTCATAACCCAACATATTTGTGACCCCATTTTTCTATTCTTCTTTCTCGATGTGATCTTTCACTTCTTGAACATTTTTCTACTTGATATGTCCTTCTATATTGAGAGTTTGAGGAGTGGTAATTCTTGCCAATACGGTCAGATTCATTTCTTCTTTCTCTGAGGTTGGCTCCTGGTGTATATCCTCTTCTTTTGATTTTTCTTGATCCTTTTCTTCCTCCTCTTCACAATCTATGTAAAATAATTTATTCTCAGCACACTTATGACCTTTAGTGTATTTGCTATCACAAATGTAACAAAGTCCTTTTTCTCTTTTTTCTTCCAATTGTTGTCGTGTAAACTTTGTATGTTGTGGAAGGCTAGAATAAAAAACACTTCCATATTTATAGTTGTGAGTGGTAGGATTCCTTGTTTCCATAATTCCACTTTCAATTTTTCTTGCCAACCTGAATGCCTTCTCCAATGAATCAGGTTCCTAAAGATGAACCTCATGTTGAATTTTATTCTTTAAAGTCCATATGAAGATATCAATCATTTTCTTATCTGGAATTTCATTTATCCTTATATTCAATTTTTTGAAATCCTCAATGTGCTCTGCCATTGAACTCTTTTGTTTGAGATTTATCAATTGGCTAAAGAAGGTGTTACTCTTTGTATCTTCATAATGTGCTAACATTTCTTCCATGAAAATTGACCAAGTGACAAGTGCTTTACGAGAACACAACCCTTTATACCATAAAAATTGATCCGGTTCTAAATAGGAAGATGTAGTATGTACCATTTGTAACAATTGCACCTCATGTAGATCAAAATATTTCTCCATCTGTAGTATCCAATTTACCGGATCATTGCCATCAAACTTCCTCATATTACCTTTTCTTGATTTTAGGAGCTCAGTCTTGAAACGACTGTAACTCTATAATTTTGGATTTTCCAGTTCTGAAATCATGATCCGCAGTAGCCCTCTACATCCTCTTTCCAATGCCACTAGTTTGATCGAAATTGGATTCTCCAAGAAAGAGTTATGTACAATCTCTCAAGATGACCTGATTATATACCTTTTCAGAAGAGCTAACTTGTATGAAGTGCCACGTGTCACTATTTTGACCTTTAGATTTGAAAAATATAAATAGGAAACTACAGTCTGTTCTCTTTCTATAACTTCTTACGAAATTTCAATCTGATGCTTAGAGAGAAAGTTCTAACGATTTTCCCAAGGTCGTTTTTTTAATATGTAATTCGGAAGTCTGCAAAAACCCTAACATCCTCCGATCATATATCCTAAAATATAGTGAGACAAGATCTGAAATTTGGGCTTGAGGTTCAAACCTCTTTCTTCTCAAATAAGCTTTTTTTTAGCTTTTGAAACTTCGTAGAGAGAACATTATAGCGAAAAGTCCACGATGACCTATTTTAGATGAAATTATGGAGCTTGCAAAAACCCTAACTTCTGCAGAACATATCTCCGAAAATATAGCGAGATAAGATTTGAAATGCGGACCCAAGGTTTAGCGTGATTTATTTTCAAATGGTTGTTTTTCTTCGCTTCTGAAACGTCGCAGGAAAAAAGTTATAGCGCAAATGCCACGATGACCTGTTTGGAGTAGCGAAACCCTAGAATCCAAAGGTCTGATACTAAATGTTGTGTAACCAGCTTCCAAAAAGATAGAAAAGATAGATCAACGCCTTATAAGTCAAACTCTTCGAGGGGGCAACCTCCTTTACATTACACAAATGAACAATTCTTGGATGCTACAAATGACAAGACCTCCTTTTTATATATAAGAGTCTAAGGAGTCATAATATAATCAGAGCGGACACAACAATAATAATGTAAGGGCACAATAATAACAATAGTCGGCTTCTATGTGGCACAATAATAACAATATGGGGACTACATGGGCACACCAATATAATAAGGGGGTTTTACTAATAACAATAAGGGGTTACACTAGTAGTATAGGGACCTAACAATCACATTCCACAATAAAAGTTTTTGTGAAGTCTAGTGTAGCAAAGACCGGTGCTTGGCAAATTGCCTCTTTAAGGTGTTGAAAGGACTTCGTTTCTTCTGGAGTCCAAGAAAATGCATATTTCTTTAGTAATGATGTTAGAGGTGCCACTATTATCCCATAATTCTTAACAAACTTGCGATAATACCCTTTCAACCCGAGAAATCCTCGAAGATGCTTTATGGTTGTGGGGATTTTCCATTCCTTAATAGCTGTAATTTTGTTAAAGTCTACCTTAACACCCTCATGAGATACAATATGACCTAAATATTCCACCTCCTATACTCCAAAGAAACATTTTGAGGTTTTTGCATATAATTGTTTCTCCACCAATAGTTTGAGGACCATGTCAACATGTTGAACATGATCCTTCCAAGACTTGTTGTAGATTTATGTCATCAAAAAATACTAACACAAATTTTCTAAGGAAGGGTTTGAAAATAGAATTCATGAAACCTTGAAATGTGGAAGGTGCATTAGTAAGGCCAAAAGGCATGACCAAAAATTTATAATGACACTCATGACTTTTGAATTCTATTTTCAGAATATCTTTAGTCTTCATTCTAATTTGATGATATCCTGGACGAAGATCCGGCTTGGTGAAGTAAATTTCTCAATGTAAATCATCCAATAATTCATCAATGACGGGAATGGGAAATTTATCTTTAATAGTGAGCTTGTTTAGCTTCCTATAATTTGGACACATACGCCATGATCTATCCTTCTTGTGCACCAATACTACTGGAGCAGAGAAAGAACTTTGACTGGGTTGAATTATACTTGCCTCTAATATTTCTGCAACCATACATTCAATTTCACTCTTTTGGGCATAAGGATATCTGTAAGGTATGATGTTTGGAGGAACAATTCCTGGAATCAAGTGAGTCACGTGATCATTATTATGAATAGGTGGGAGGCCTTTGGGAGTCTCAAACACCTTGGAATGATTATCCAAGACTTTTTGGAGATCTGAAGAAATAAATGATTTCGATGTTTTAACCCCTAGAGAGCATAATTGTGCAATTACGCCTTATTTCTCTTTATTTATAAGATTTATCATGCCATTAGAGATGATTATCTTTCCTATTTTCCCTTCGATACCCCTTAATTAAACTTCCTTTCCTTCCCAAAAAATTACATGAAATGTTCTTGAAAATTGAAATCCATTGTGCCCAAAGATTGTAACCATTGGACTCATAGTACAACATCGACACCACCCATTGGAATGGAAAGCATTGAACTATTCAATACATATTCCCCCATGTTTAACTTGATATTATGCCACTTTCCAGAGCAATTTATAGTTCCTCCATTTGCATCCATCACTTGAAACTTTTGTGTGGTATATATGAAGCAATTCAATTCCTTGGCTATCTTAAAATGAATAAAATTATGGGTATTGCTTGAATCAATCAACACTATTACCTTTTTCTTCTTGATATATCCTTTTATCTTGAGAGTTTGAGGAGCGGTAATTCCTTCCAATGCATTACATGATATTGTCAAATTCATTTCTTCTTTTTCTGGGGTTGGTTCCTAGTGTATATCATCCTCTTTTGATGTTTCTTGTTCCTTTTCTTCCTCCTCTTCACAAGCTATGTAGACTAATTTATTCTCAACACACTTATGACCTTTAGTGTATTTTCTATCACAACTGTAACAAATCCCATTTACTCTTTTGTGGTATCAACCTTGTAGGTTGTGGAAGACTAAGATCAACAACACTTCCATATTTATAGTTGTGAGTGGTAGACTTCCTTGTTGCCATACTTTTGCTTTCAACTTTTATTGCCACCTTGAATGCCTTCTCTAATGAATCGAGTTCCCAAAGTCGAACCTCATGTTGGATGTTATCTTTTAAATTTCCTATGAAGACATCGATTCTATGCTCCTCTAGATTATCATTTACCCTAATATTCAATTTTATGAAGTCTTCAATGTGCTCCACCATTGAACCCCTTTGTTTGTGATTTATCAATTGAATAAAGAAGGTGTCGCTCTTTGTATATTCATAATGTGTTATCATTTCCTCCATTACAATTGACCAAGTGAAAAGTGGTTTACGAGAGCAAATTCATCTATACAATACAAACTAATTAGGTTCTGAATATAAAGATGCAATACATATATTTTGTGAGGGTGGCACATCATGTAGACCAAAATATTGCTCCATTTATAGTATCCAGTTTATCGAATCCTTGCCATCAAATACCGTCATATATATCTTTGGAATGTGGTGGTTCTTAAACCCCACATTGAAATCTCTAAAATCATAATTGATATTCCTTTTGTCTTAATCATGATTTTCATGGATTTCCTTGTCACCACTAGGACACCTTTCTTCTTGCAACTTTGCCAAACCTTCCTTCAACTCCTCTATCTTGACATTCATCATTGCTTTCATGTCTGCTTTTAAACCATCATTCAAAAATACCTCATCCATTTTTATACCATCTATCTTAACATTCATCATGGATTCCAATTCATTTTTTGTTACTTTTTGTGAGAGTGAAATTTGTTGCACTTGGTCTCGTAAATTTGATATATCATGCTGCATGTTTTACTCTTCTTCATGTGATTCAACAGTGAAGATGTCTGCATGTTAGGCCACTCGCAACTGTCCAATTTCTCCAAATTCGTGAATGAGACAATGAGGTGAATGAGAATCCAAGGCTATCTTGAAGCATGAGTACTCGATAACTTTAGCCAAATGATAGTACCTATGTTAAAAGGCTTCCTCCATTTTTGTGGGGTCTTTCAATGTCAAATTTTAGGCCAGGTGCAAAAGTTTTTTTCGGTGTCAAATGGATGGGGTCCACATCATGGGCTATCCTAATAGAATAGTATCCCAACATTTAACAAAATTATGGAACAAGAGTAAGTTCTAGGATATTTTGACATAAGAGTACCTCGATGGCTTAGCCAAATTAAGTGTTATATTTAATGATTTTCCCCTTGCGATTAGGGGTTAGTCGAATAAAAGTTCTTATATTTAGTGATTTACACCTTTAGGTATGTTTTAGTGACCAAAAATCCAACATCTTCACACCAGTGTTCACACTTATTTCTCTTAAGTTAAGAAAAAAAAAATGAGGTTACAGTAAATAAAAATTTGAGGATTTCGACGATCATTATGATTTAGTTGCAAACAAGTTTCTGAATCCATATAACATCTATAACAATTTTTAATCGACGTTTCGAATTAGCAAATGTGGTTCATCTTCAGGATGAGAGAGATGTTAAAGAAAGATTCACCAAGGTAGGGAGAATGAAAGGCTGACAATAAACCCTAAAACATCTAATTTTTTTTATCAATTAGAAATATATTGATAATTAATGTTATAATTTTTTTATATAAGTTGTATTAATGGTAGGAATTTAAATTAATAGGAATATGTATATATATATGTTTGATGTTTAGAAATATTTGTTGATTCATTAGTTATTATATGTAGGCCCACCAATAGTATTTACTATAGTTCTAAGGGGATCCCTCCTTTGTGAATTTTTGGGCATCATAAATCCTAGGGGTATTTGGATTGCTAATTATCAGGTTTGTGTTGTCCTTTATCTTGCTTGCTCTGATTGAGTTGCATACATCTTTGGGGATTATAATTATAGTATTCTTATTAAGTTTTTTGTAGTAGCCATGATTATTTAGATGATCCAATGTTTTTTCATTGTAGTCAATTTTTCTCATGATGATGTTGGCCCCTCCTTTGTTAGATTTTAACACTACAATGTTAGGGTTAGAATTTAAGGATTTTAGTGCAAGATATTCACATTTGCTAATATTGCTTTTGGGGGGTTTAGAGTTTTGAAAAGTAATTAATAAATCCTATCTAATTTGCTCCTTAATGTTTTAAGGAAGGTCCTTAATGTCATATTCAATGTTGCAAAGGATGTCTTCAATCATACTATTTCAGGCACTGATGGAAAAATTTAAAAAAAAATTCAAGAGATTAAGGATGTGTTCATTTAATTGGAGGTTCGAGAGATTAATCACAAGATTTTTCGAAGGGTTGATGTTATTTGGAAGGGAAGGGGGATGAACACTGTTTTTAATGTTTTTAGGAAGGTCCTTAATGTCATATTCAATGTTGCAAAGGATGTCTTCAATCATACTATTTCAGGCACTGATGGAAAAATTTAAAACTTTTTTCAAGAGATTAAGGATGTGTTCATTTAATTGGAGGTTCGAGAGATTAATCACAAGATTTTTCGAAGGGTTGATGTTATTTGGAAGGGAAGGGGGATGAACACTGTTTAACTTATTAGTCCCTGCCCTTCGGGCTGGCAGGGACTATAGTAATCGATTTTGGTCGGTCACATTAGTTTGACACGATAATCGATATGCTAATTGGAGCTTAAAGCAAAGTTTATGGAAAAAATATATCAACCAATCCAATATTTTATGTTTGTAACCAATCAACGCAATCTCAGTCTTATTTGGCCTCAAATTGAGGTATACAGGCTAAAATGTTAGGACAAAGTTCGGAGAAGTACAAGTAGTTAGACGAACTTGACACCTTAACGAAGTAATGCTATCTTTGCATTAGCATTAATTTGCTAACATTTAATGTTAAAGTATATCACTGAACTAGAACTAGACTAGTTTATAAGTAGCTGAAGTCGCCACTTGTTGCCATCGGTTACTGCATGTATGCTTCGGTGTCTGCATGTTGATTCGGTGTCTTCATGTTCTGCAGTTGAACTTAGTATTTAAGAGCTGGCTTCTCTGGCTTGGCTTCTAAAGAGTGAAGGCGAAGTGCTCCTGATCCTGCCAGCTCCAACACAGGCAGATTCCCTTCCAATTAAGGTGAAGTGCTCCTGATCCTGCTAGCTCCAACACAGGCGGATTCCCTTCCAGTTAGCCCCGCCAGCTCCAACACAGGCGGATTCCCTTCCAGTTAGCCCAGCAACAGCAGCGACAACAGAGGTTCTTGTTGCAGGCGTAGCTATGCCTTCAGCCGATATGCAATCAACCGATATGCAAGGTACTTAGAGAAAACACCATGTGCAATAAACATTTTCAAAGAATAAACGATTTTCCAGGAAATAAAAATGCTTATGGCCTGATAATTATTAGAAGTACTGAAAGCTCTTTGGCCTAATCTAGTTTGTGAATATCTAAACAATTTAGAAAATATCTATGTATGAAATGCTATTGTACATTTACAATGATTTTGATTATTTACAATGATTTTGATTTTTTACAAGGCCTGATAATTATTAGAAGTACTGAAAGCTCTTTGGCCTAATCTAGTTTGTGAATATGTAAACAATTTAGAAAATATCTATGTATGAAATGCTATTGTACATTTACAATGATTTTGATTTTTTACAATGATTTTGATCTCGTACTGTTTGTTTCCTTGCTTTTAGCTGGCTTGAAATGGCAGTGCCCCTCTGAGTAGCAGTAGCGTGTTGAGCATTAATTTTAATAGCACAGCTCTGTTTGTTTCCCAGACTATCCCGCCCCATGCTTTTTGTTCTCCCCTGACAAAAATACTCTGTTCCTGGAATTGCTGGAATCAAAACGAAAAGATTAAAAGAGTGAGATCCTCTGCTTGAATCAAAATATTCAAAAAATTAACCAACACAATAAAGATAAGTCAACCAACACAATAAAGATGGTTGTAAGAATAAAAGACTTCGGATCCGGAAAAGAAAATTGTCATGCAAATTCAAAAACATTTGAAACTTACTTGAAAATTGTCATGCAAATTCAAAAACATTTGAAACTTACCTTCCAGCGATCGCGCAAGCACTTCAAGGTTGCGTAATCAAATTCTACGGGATCTCACGGCTCAATATTACATATTAACTTCAACAAAACTTTAAGGGAAGAAATAGCTTTCGTAATCAAATTCTACGGGATCTCATGGCTCAATATTACATATTAACTTCAACAAAACTTTAAGGGAAGAAATCCGAGCAAATGGGGTATTTATCATGAGAATCCAGAGAACGAAGAAACCCTAAATAACGAAATGATTCAAGTAACAAACTCCCAAAACCTGCACCACAATTAATGGAATTATATGACGAAACCGCAAAGGAAGAGTTGTATCAATATTTAGCTAGGTTCTAAATGCAGTAAACAAAGAACTTTGGCAATGATTAGAAAATTTCTTTTTCTAGTATGCCAACCTGAGGTAAAATACAACAAAAAATCCCTCCATTATAAGCAATTAACTAGAGTGGCAATGCACAACCTTAACAATTTATATCCCTCTACACATTATAAGAAATTCAGGAGTATCACTCTCAAAACCGAAGAGTTTCCCTCAAAACCTTAAATATTATTGAAAAACAACTTGAAACCTCAGGAGAAGTCTGATGGACCACCTGCAGAATCTAAGGCATTGAACCATAGGTAACCAAAGACCCAAACTGCAAGAAGGAGGCGCAGGCGTGCTACTGTCATCACAAGTTGCTTTTTCCTCGAAGGAAAGCCTCGCCTACATAACGAAAATTAAATGAGAAACAGTTACTCCAACAAAATTAATGGACGGAGATTCTCTTCTAAATGAAGCCTTTACTAGAAAATAAAACAAAAAAACACCCTTCTCAGAGTAAACCAGAATCCTGCACAAAATACCATAATATGTATTCAAAATATTGAACTGTTAGGGAACCAAAATAACCCTACTAATAATTCGGCATATGAGCTTTCTTGTTGACAGTCGCCGCGGAAGGAAGCCAAATAGAGCAAGCTCCCTTGTTAGCATTGGCAATGTCTCCGAAGGCTCTGATTCCACCTGAGCACAGCAAGTATTCTTGTAGATTCTGATCAGAAAACTAAGTATGAATATCCTCAAAACTATATCTGTTACAGGATGTTGCACCTAGTTCCAAAGACCTGTGGACACCTTCCATTTACTTCGTAATCCTGCCTCCAGGTCTGCACCAAACTTGCTTCAGGAACGTACCTTCCGCGGGCTATAGCGCTCTTCGGGGTGGATACGTACACCAGTACTCCGGACGGGCACGTGTAATGCATGCAGGTGGTTTGTTTGAATGACCGCCACGGAGTGTTCATGGTTTGGTTATATAACTTATTTAAAATTTAAATACCTTCTATTGGCTATTATCTTGACTATATCGGTTACTAAAAAACCTTTCTGATTTATCGTCATTAAGACATTTAGGGTTTGGTTATTCGAGTATGCTGTAGATTTCAGTGAACATGGGTAGTGATACGTAGGGTTAAAAATAGTTTGTTCTCCACGAAACCAACTCCCTGACCACTTTTTGTCGACGATTCAAGAGGAATATTGCATGATGTTTGAGTTAAACAGAGTCACTGTTGCATGTGCACAACCTATATTTAATATAGCATATAATACTGAAATGAGCTATTCACCTTTCAAATCGACTTCCAAAAAACATAAAAAGAGATTTTAATATAAAGAAAGATAGATTAATCGTTAACTATTTCTTATCATACCCGTCAATTTGTCATAGGTTTTTTTGTTTCTTTTAATCGACAGAGAGGTCCATCCACTTGATCCACCGGCCTCTTCGAGAGATCGGAACCAATAATTTTTATAGACTAGACTACCATATTCAGTGCATCAATCTGCACCTACAAACTTAATTTAATGTTTCGTTTTCTACACAACTGGTGTCATTTGCAATAGAAAGTCAACATTAACAAATACATACTATTAAAATGCGTTCATGAAGCCTCAGACATCACAGATTTATTTATTCTTATTCACCTTAATTAACCAATATTATAGGTAGAATGTCAAATTGAAATGATGTGCATTTCATTAAAACTTTATACACAAGTTATCTTCAAAAACTCAAGTAACAAAAAAATATACAGTTGTTATTCCTTTTTATTACTCACTCCCTCCCTCAAATAATCAACAATTCCTGATTCATTTTAATTTAAAACTATTATAATTAAGGTATCAACTTAAATCATTAAAAAACTGATGTTTGAAAAATTATCTTAAAAACCGAAGCAACAGGAAAATACATCCTCTCATTCATTTCTATTGCTCAGTCCCTCAAATATCAATACCTTAAATGTTGTCGATTGAACGCGTATGTGACATCAAAATATCAGCTAACAAAATCCCATAAAGAGGTGGAGATGCAACAGATGAGACATAAGGAAAGCAACATCTTAAGGATGACGCAATAACTTCAGCCTTCTGCACGTGACGAACGGATTTGATTTTATTTATTGTAATCCTCAACTTCATCCTTATAATTATTAAAGAGTATGACTTGTCGGATTCCTTCACATGGGGTTGGAGTGCAGGTCGTTGAGAGTGATATTGTCATGCCCCCAATCTTTTTTTTTCTTAATTGGGCGGGTGCGGCACCGCCCAAGCCACTAAGACAGTCCATCGTTAGTGACTTCACGGACTACGCCTGTTGGGTATACGACCAAAGTCCCACATTGACTAGAAGTGGGGAGGATCATGGATATATAAGGATGGAAAAATATCTCCATTGGTATGAGGCCTTTTGGGGTAAGTCCAAAAGCAAATCCATGAGGGATTAGGCCCAAAGTGGACAATATCATACCATTGTGGAGATATGTGGTGTCCAGAGTCCTAACAAGTGGTATCAGAGCCATGCCCCGAATTTAGCCAAGTGGATGAATCCTCGGAATGTCGAACGAAGGTGGTGGGCCCCGATAATATCACGATGGGATCCGTGGATGAGCTCGGTTAGACAGGCGGTGTGCTCCGGATTCTTCATGGACATGTCCTGATCCCAACACGGTGAAGAGGAGTTGACATGGGATAGAGCAAGCTCTCGAGGCAGGTAGTGCTCCACGTAAGGCGTGTGCTTCCAACGCATTGGAGCGAAGAACCTTGGTTGGTAGAGAGTGGACGGATGAATAATCGTTTGAGGGGAGGCTCGATGGTCCTTTGTTCGAGGGAAGGATTGTTGGGTATACGACCAAAGTCCCACATTGACTAGAAGTGGGGAGGATCATGGGTATATAAGGATGGACAAATATCTCCATTGGTATGAGGCCTTTTGGGGTAAGTCCAAAAGCAAATCCATGAGGGCTTAGGCCCAAAGTGGACAATATCATACCATTGTGGAGATATGTGGTGTCCAGAGTCCTAACAACGCCTTCTTCTCACAATCTTTATATGTTTATAACAACAATATCTTCTTTAAACCATAAACATAAAATAACAATCACACAAATAAATTATCAGTGCAATAATAACTCTTTTATTATTATGATAAAATGTACAATTGGGAGGGCGACCGCCCGTGCTCATCCGCACGGCGGTCCGCTAACCTCCACCGATAATTCAATACAATATGCTGGGTACCACGACCCACACCCATCTGTTTTGTTTGAACCCGAATACACTTCGACCGATTGCCAAACCGTATGCACGTTCCAACACTCGAGCGGGCGGGCGCCCTATGCACGTCCCGCCTCCGCTGTAACACTACCCGGAACTACTACACGCTGCGCCCTACTGTGGGATCACCGAACTGTTCAGTGCCCGACCACCCGAACACCGAACTGCCGGATCGTTTGCTTTGCCGACTGCTGAACCGTTTGCCACTAACCCGTTCACCTCTGACTGTCAAACTGTTTAACCCCGGACTGCTGCACGCTACACTATCCGCTCGTCGAGCTGTCGGTGGCACGCCGAACCGAACTGTTCGTCTGCTAGATTGCTGCCTGCCCACCGACTGTATACACGAATGTGCGCCCAGCGCACTACCCGAACCGGTTCCGTCGCGGATCACCCTACCCATGCACGTTCCGAACCTGTTTGCCTTTACTTGCTGTCCGCCCGAATTCTGAATCCATCGGCACCTGTCCTCTACCCATTCTGATGGGTATGACCGCTGTGCCTCGCCAAATCCTACCTGCTGCGCCAACCTTATTACCCGATCTCTTTAACTCTTCCTTTGCCCGACTCTACGGGCTCATATGGTCGCCTTCTCAAGTGTGCCTTCCATATCGAGTCAAGAGGTGATCGATGCCTCAAATGGTCTCATCGTTTTGCCTATATATAGGCTTCCACCGCCATTTGAATGGGGGTGTCGGTTTGCAAAGCCGACCCCAATAATCCAACATCCGCCCAAAACCGACGTATGTTCTTATGTGAACCGTCATGTCTACTCAATGATCAAGGGTCGGCTTCCTCATAAGGTAAACCGCCCTATATGTGGGCGGGCTTCCCACATTATCGCTCTCCATGGTTCGCCCGCCCCTTTGTTGATTCTAAGTGTTGGAGAGGTGCGCGCCCGAGCGGGGCCGCATCTCCGTGCCGAACTCCAAGTCGTTACACCCTCCCCCACCTGAAGTCATTGTCGTCCCGACAATTCGTGCTTGTTCACGTACTCGTCGTTCAAACCTTGCAATCTTCCTCTTCCAATTCCACAGAGAATCCTCTGTTTTCCAGCTTTCTTCTTCCGGTGCTCCCTTCCATTTAACAAGGTATTCCCGCCTCTGGTGGCAACCAATGCCCGTAGTGCGATAGCTCAGTATCTTTTCCAACTCTAGACCTGGTCTGTCCATTATCCCAGCTGGTCCTCTTGGGGGTTCAGCTCTCTCCGGATGGTTTGAGTCAAGTGGACACTTCTTCCACTGGCTCACATGAAAGACTGGGTGTCTCATGTGCATGTGGCGCGGAAGCTCCAACTTGTAAGCAACTTCCCCAACTCGCTTTTCTACACGGAATGGCCCCTCGTACTTCTGCTGCAACTTGGCAGTAGTCCCCTTGGCGGGCTGCCATTGCTCCCCGGTAATTCTGAGAAACACCATATCCCCCTCATTAAACTGTGCCTCCCGTCTCCCACGATCAACAAATTTTTTCATCCTCCTTGCAGCTTCGTGCAAGCGCAACCGTGCAAACTCTAAGGTCTCTTCCCATGCCTTCAAAAATCTCTTCGCATGAGGACTCCTCATTCGACCTGTCGTTTCTACGGTATGTGGTGCCACCAGTATCTGTCCATTTACCAGCTCAAATGGACTATACCCTGTTGCGGAACTATTTTGCATATTGTAGCTGAGTTGAGCAATATCCAAGAGCTCAGGCCAATTTTTCTGATCCGCCGTGACATAGTGTCTCAAGTAGTCTTCTAGCAGTGCGTTGATACGTTCGGTCTGTCCATCGGTCTGCGGATGGTAACTCGAACTCATTAGCAACTCCGTCCCAACTATCTTGAAAAATGTTGTCCAAAACCTCCCCGTGAATCGTGTATCTCTGTCGCACACGATACTCATTGGCATACCCCAATACTTCACTACGTACTTGAAGAAAAGTTCGGCAGTGCGCTCAGCCCCACATGGTACCTTTGTCGGAATGTAGACAGCGTATTTGGAAAAACGGTCGACCACGACCATAATCCCATTATACCCCTGAACCTGCGGTAGTGAGACAATGAAGTCCATAGAGACGCTTGCCCAAGGCCTCTCTGGAATAGGTAGAGGTTGCAACAGCCCTCCTTGTCTTTGATGGTCCGATTTGTCCTGCTGACAAATGATGCATGTGTGCACATACTCCTCCACTTCTTCTCGCATCTTCTCCCAAAAGAACCCCCTTTCTAGTAAGGCCAAGGAACGACGCTGCCCTGGGTGTCCCGCCCATGGAGAGTTGTGGCATTCTTTTAAGAGTTGCCTTCTAAGCCCAGATGCCTTTGGAATGTAGAGTCGGTTCCCAAAGAACAAGTAACCATCTCGTAGGAAGAACCTGCGGGTCTTCCCTTCCTCTATCTGCTTCACTATACTCCGTGCCAAAGTGTCAGTCTCCAAGCTCTCCTTCAACCTATTCCGCATCTCTTCCGTCATCTGAATTCGACTCCTACTCCTTTCTGCCCGGTCTTCTCCCTCCAATGGTGCGAGTTGCCCCTTTCTACTAAGGGCATCTGCCACTACATTGTGTCTGCCTGGTTGATATTCGATAGTCATGTCGAATTCTGTCAAGAAGTCTTGCCACCGAGCTTGTTTTGCCGAAAGCTTCGGTTGTGATGCGAAATAGCTAGCTGCAACGTTGTCAGTTTTGACAACAAAAGGCCTCCCTACTAGGTAATGCCTCCATATCTAAAGACAATGGATGATGGCGGTCATCTCCTTCTCATGGACTGGATACCTTCGCTCTCTCTCCTGCAACTTTCGACTCTCGTAGGCTACTGGATGCTCATCTTGCATGAGGACTCCTCCTATGGCAAAATCCGAAGCATCCGTGTGTACCTCGAATGGTCTCCCAAAGTCAGGTAGCTTCAGTATCGGCGCCGTAACCATCCGTTTCTTCAACTCATCGAATGCCTTTTGGCACTCCTCTGTCCAACACCATTTCTGGTCCTTCTTCAGCAAGTCTGTTAATGCTAATGTTATTTTGGAGTACCCTTCTACAAACCTCCGCTGGTAGTTGGTCATCCCCAAAAACACCCTCATGTCATGAACATTCTTTGGTTCAGCCCAGTCCTCGATAGCCTTGATTCTACTTGGCTCCATCCGTATGTACCCCTGTCCAACGATGTGCCCAAGGAATGGTATCTCTGTCTGAGCGAACACACACTTGGATTTATTCAAGAACAACTGGTTCTCCCGTAGTGCCTTGAAAACCATTGCCAAATGTTTCTTATGGTCCTCCATGTTGTCGCTGTAGACCACTATATCATCCAGGTATACCACCACGAACGAGTCCAAATATGGTCGTAGGACATCATTCATCAAGGTACAAAAAGTCACAGGAGCGTTACATAACCCAAACGGCATAACAAGGAATTCAAAGTTGCCATACCTCGTTACGATTGCGGTCTTCTTCTCATCCCCTTCAGCAATCCGTACCTGATAGTAACCGTGCCTCAAGTCCAGCTTGGAAAATACCCGAGCCTTCGCAAGCTTGTCGAAGCAATCTACAGCTAATGGCAAAGGATACCTGTTTCTTATCGTTTGTTTGTTTAGTGCATGATAGTCACAGCACATCCTTAGCTCATTGCTATCCTTTTTCCGCTGGAATAGTATTGGGGCTCCATATGGGGACCTTGAAGGTCTAATGAAACCGGCATCAGCTAGCTCCTTTAGCTGTCGTTTCAACTCCTCCAATTCCGGTCCGGACAACCGATAAGGTGTCTTAGTCGGAGGTTCCTTTCCAGGCTCTAGCTCAATACTGTGGTCCACCGCACATCTTGCTGGAAGCTTCTTTGGAAGCTCATCGGGGATCAAATCTGCATATTCGGCAAGCACATCAGAGATCTCGGCCGGAATAGGTGTCTCTTCCTCATCTCTGTCGACCCCTTTGCACACCACCGCATATGTCTCCATGTCTGATTCCTTCATGGCCCTACTCAAACTCAGTGCAGAAACATGCTGCACGTTGACTTCCCTTCTTTGCCTATGTGTTGGCAAAGTCCAAGTCCGTGTCTGCCCAACCAATACCACCTCATCGCAGAAGGGAACAACAATGGCTTTGTTGCCCTTCAAGAAGTCCTGCCCAAGTATCACGTCGAAGTCATTCATTTCCATCACTGTGAAATCCAATTGACCCGTCCATTCTCTTGCTTGCACCGGCACTTCGTGTGCCAATCCCGTCACCTTGGCCTTGGAGTTCACTGCCTTGACTTCCATATTGGATGGAAGAATTGTCAGTCCAACGGTTTTGGCCAACCGTGTTGTCATGAAATTATGCGTGGCTCCCGTGTCCACAAGAGCTTGGGTGGTTTTTCCGTGAACCACCAAGTCTACGAATCCCACGCTGTTTACCCATGCTTTCTCCATGGTCTTGTCAGCTTCACCTGTCATAAGCAATCTTGCTTCACCAGGCCTTCTTGTGTTTCCTTCGTGAGCAACCTTTGCTCTGATACCATCTGTCACGCCCCCAATCTTTTTTTTTCTTAATTGGGCGGGTGCGGCACCGCCCAAGCCACTAAGACAGTCCATTGTTAGTGACTTCATGGACTACGCCTTCTTCTCACAATCTTTATATGTTTAAAACAACAATATCTTCTTTAAACCATAAACATAAAATAACAATCACACAAATAAATTATCAGTGCAATAATAACTCTTTTATTATTATGATAAAATTTACAATTGGGAGGGCGACCGCCCGTGCTCATCCTCACGGCGGTCCGCCAACCTCCACCGATAATTCAATACAATATGCTGGGTACCACGACCCACACCCGTCTATTTTGTTTGAACCCGAATACACTTCGACCGATTGCCAAACCGTATGCATGTTCCAACGCTCGGGCGGGCGGGCGCCCTACGCACGTCCCACCTCCGCTGTAACGCTACCCGAGACTACTACATGCTGCGCCCGACTGTGGGATCACCGAACTGTTAAGTGCCCGACCACCCGAACACCGAACTGCCGGATCGTTTGCTTTGCCGACTGCTGAACCGTTTGCCACTAACCCATTCACCTCGGACTGTCAAACTGTTTAACCCCGGACTGCTGCACGCTACACTATCCGCTCGTCGAGCTGTTGGTGGCACGCCGAACCGAACTGTTCGTCCGCCGGATTGCTGCCTGCCCACCGACTGTATACACGAATGTGCGCCCAGCGCACTACCCGAACCGGTTCCGCCGTGGATCACCCTACTCGTGCACGTTCCGAACCTGTTTGCCTTTACTTGCTGTCCGCCCGAATTCTAAATCCGTCGGCACCTGTCCTCTACCCGTTTTGATGGGTATGATTGCTGCGCCTCGCCAGATCCTACCCGCTGCGCCAACCTTATTACCCGATCTCTTTAACTCTTCCTTTGCCCGACTCTACGGGCTCATATGGTCGCCTTCTCAAGTGTGCCTTCCATATCGAGTCAAGAGGTGATCGATGCCTCAAATGGTCTCATCGTTTTGCCTATATATAGGCTTCCACCGCCATTTGAATGAGGGTGTCGGTTTGCAAAGCCGACCCCAATAATCCAACATCCGCCCAAAACCAACGTATGTTCTTATGTGAACCGTCATGTCTACTCAATGATCAAGGGTCGGCTTCCTCATAAGGTAAACCACCCTATATGTTGGCGGGCTTCCCACATTATCGCTCTCCATGGTTCGCCCGCCCCTTTGTTGATTCTAAGTGTTGGAGAGGTGCGCGCCCGGGCGGGGCCGCATCTCCGTGTCGAACTCCAAGTCGTTACAGATATGAAGAGGGAATCCGGCAAACATCTGGGCGTGAAGGATGGAGGGGAACACACATGCCCCACATATCCCATTGAATTGAGACATCCAGACTGAATTCCGTTTTAAGTTTTAAGTACAAGGTTTCTCAAGTATTAAACCATATTTTGGGCTCGAGGAGAAGCATTCTGTATCTGACTGTTCTTATGCATGCCATTGCAGAACATTGAGCTCAGACCTCATCAAATTCACTCTCGGTATCAGGGCTTCTGGATTTCGTTTTATTTGAGTTATAGATTATGACTTATATAGAATTCGTAGAATGAAGAAAATGAGTTGATTTATTGCAGTGCTGGCAACATTGTGTGAACAAGCCAAAGACGTTAGCAATGGTGCAATCTGAGTGGCCTCAGATAGAAATTTGTAAGCGGGGTCATTGGTCTTTCAAAGAGGTGTAATTTGTTGCTGAGGAGGCACAGAACTATGGACAACTATATATGGGGCTCTGCCTGCAACTCTCAGGCGTGGCTTCCCTGGTTTGCTGCTGAACTATTCTTAGTAATCCCTTTTAGCTGCGCTGTGAAGTTTTCACTGAATGGGGATTAATCCTGAATACTGTTGTCGTGATACGTTGGGCTTATTTATTCTCTGTAGGCGGATTGTAACTGTAAAATATGCTCGTACCTTCTTCACTGTGTTGCTGGTAGGTTATCAACATATTTTGTGCTATTCCAAGATTTTGTCATCAATTACTTCAGTCTGGCCGCTAATGAAGGCCGCAACTCTCAGGCGTGGCTTCTCTGGCTTGCTGATGAACTATTCTTAGTAATCCCTTTTCGTTGCGCTGTGAAGTTTTCACCGAATGGGGATTAATCCTGAATACTGTTGTTGTGATACGTTGGGCTTATTTATTCTCTGTAGGTGGATTGTAACTGTAAAATATGCTCGTACCTTCTTCACTGTGTTGCTGGTAGGTTATCAACATATTTTGTGCTATTCCAAGATTTTGTCATCAATTACTTCAGTCTGGCCACTAATGAAGGCCGTAGCCTATATCTACTAGTAATGCACATGCTTTTATTACTATGGGTGCTACCAAAACTACTTCTACTAGTGCTTTAGCCAGCCATAACATAAACTCTGTAGAAGCAAGAGCGAGCACGCCTCATATAGCCTATGCAGCTAACCGGCGGGGCAGCTAGTGCCCATGCAGCTAGCCGGCTTAGGACAGGGACTAGCTGCCCCACAGCACATCTTGTTTTCAATAGGAATGATATTAGTCGAGGAGGGACAATTAGCTAACGAAATAATTTTATTAATATTTCATGTTTCATGTTGATTATCTAATGGAATGTTGATTTCAACGCTAGAAGAGTACGTTTGAGTATTAGTTAACGAGACAATTTAATTAATATTTAATTATTCACGCAATGTATTTGATGGAATGCCATTTTCAACATTGCGGGAGCGAGTTTCATTATTAGTGACAGGATTGAAGTGATCCTTGGGCGGTGAACGACGTTGGATTGTATGAGCTAGCAGAGAGTTATATGGGAGATGGGAGAGCATACTGGGGGATGAAGTTAAAACATTTTCAGATTTACCCAAATTCAAAAATGCGTGTAGGAGGGCAATCACAATGATTTACGTTGCCTGAACTAGTGTTATCGTTAAAATTAATTGTAGAGTTCGGTTCTGTTTTAACAAAACATGTGATGATCTCAGTGGCCAAGATATTTATATTGTTATTCGATGAAAGATTGTGGTTAATTAAATATTTTAAAGACATTATTTGACAGGGATTGATTTTAGAGTGAGAGGCTCATTCATTGTTCAACGAATTATGAGAGATGGACATGTTGGGAGATTTTTTTTAAAGAAGTTTGGAGAATTTATGTGATTGTTTTTTGAAAGTAATTTCCTCGATTCTAAGAGCTTTTAGAGCAGAAGCAGAATCAATTTTAGACCATAATTGTGGACTAATTAGGTTACCTAATGATGTGTGTAAAATAAATGTTTTATGAGACAACAAATTAAGTTTAAACTTAGTTTTTTTGTTTTGTTTTGTTTTTTTTTTTTTTTTTTTTTCACTATGAATAAGAGTCATGCTAACTTTGGTGAATATATGATTGTTATGATGAGTTCTAAGTGGGTGATTGATTTTGGCAAAAATAGGAATGATGGAGGAGTTTCTGTGATGTTTCAAGAAGGTTAGGTCAGTATTTTGTTTCATTATAAGCAATCTGTATCATTTTAATGTACGGACATTCTTCATTATATCCCTTTCGTATAGGGTAACTATTTCAGTTTTTTAATTTTTGCAATCATTATCATTTAGCTGCAAACAAGTTTTTGGATTTATATCGCATTTATAGCAATTTTTAATTGACATTTCGAACCAACAACTGTGGTTCATCTTCAAGATGAGAGAGAGATGTGAAAGACTAATTCACCAAAGTTTGTAATAAATAGATAAAGGAAGTGAGAATAAAACGCTGACAACAAACCCTAAAAAATCTAAATGTTATTATCAATTAGAAATATATTGACAATTAATGCTATAAGTTTTTTTTTTTTTTAATGGTAGGAGTTTAAATTAATAGGAATATATATATGTTTGATGTTTATAAATATTGTTCATTCATGAGTTGTGATGTGTCTAAAGGAATAATTAATAAATTTGTTATTATGGTAGGTCAATATTTAAGTATAAAAATTAATTTGTTATTGGTATTACTATTATAATTTATTTATTTTTAGATAAGTTTTACTATGATAGGAGTTTTATATATATATATATATATATATTATAATATATATATATATATATATTATTTATTTTGATGTTTATAAATATGTGTTGATTTATGATGTGTTTTAAGGAATAATTAATATATTTTATTATATGATAGGTCAACAATGTTAAAGTAATATTAAATATTGTTAATAAAGTGACACATTCAGGAGTCTTTATAGGTGGGCAGTAGAGGTCTAGGAGAGATTACTTTGGTTATCAGAGTGGGAATCTAGTTCTCAGTTATGGTCCATCCTTCATTTCTATTAAGATTGTTAGGGTGCTTACTGATATCTATGGCTTCTCTAAATTTTATATGGAAATAGTGATCCATTTTGGCAAGGATGCAGGTATTTTCAATACAAATTTGATGTCTAGTTTTATCAAAATGCTTTGCTAATGTAGAAGTTTTGGACAGATTATGCTTTATGTCAGCAGAATGCTCCTAGATTCTAGTTTTAATTGATCTGCCAGTTTAAACTACATATGTTTTTCCACGAGAACAAGGAATTAAATAGACACCTTTATGGAACTTAGGGTCAATGGGATATTTTACAGAATTGAGGCAACTTTGAATGGTGTTTAGAGGCTTGAAGGTGGTTAAAATGTTATTCTTTTTCAGAATACATGAAATTTTATCAATTGTCCCCATAATGTATGGGAGGTTAAATTTTCCCATAATGTTATAAAAAATTTTAATGTTTCTGTCTTTTGTTGGCCTTGCTTATGGATTTAATGACTTGATGTCTATTGTACCCATTTTTTAAAAACACTTTTATAAGATGTTCGTTTTCAATTTCTAAATGTTCATTGTCGGAGATTCTCACAGCTCTAGTGGCCAAATTATTAAGGACCCCTAGTTTTATGGTGGGATTATGATAGGAAGAGTCATGAAGATATTGTTCGGTATGAGTCTTTTTCCAATAAACTTGGCGTGATATGGGGCCATCGAGATTTCTAGTGATGAATATATAGAGAAAATGGAGGCTATTGCTAACCTCAACTTCCATGGTGAATTTAATGGATGAAGGCAAACTATTAAGGTGCTACTTAAAACTTTCCAATATTTCTCTTCCATGAGCTTTCCATATGATAAAATCGTCGTCGACAAATATTTTCCATAATTTATGTTTTAAGGCTGAAGTATTTAGGGGTTTTGCTTTGAATTCTTCCCTGAATAAATTGGCAATAATGGGGAACAAAGCTTACCTTCGTTTTATTACTTTCTCTCAAAAATTTTCTTTATTTAGTTCCCTATTGCAAGAAGACATAAGTTGTCACGTAGCATAAAAGTAATGAAAGGGAAAAAGTTTGGAACATTTGAAGATTTTTTTTCTTTGGACGCTTAAATGCTAAGAAATTTGTTACATACTTCTTCACGCAATCAAATTTCCACATTATGTGCTGAATTGAATGGAAAAAAGAAAGGAAACAAACCAGACAAGTATGCATCTTAGAATTTAAACACCGATTACAAGAACTGGATTCTATCTTAAATATCTAATAACCAATGAAATATTTATTTTTGACCCAAAAAAAAACCAAAATTCTTTTAATGCAAGCCTCACTTTTCATTTATGGGATTCCTACACAAAGACAACATGCATGCATTAAGGACCTTCAAATTTAAAGGATGAAATAAATGACTCTAACCTTTATAACGTTTAGTAGGCGCGTATAATCTGTGAGGGTGAAGATTTTGTTGTATTAACTATAGTGTTGAAGTTGTGAGTTAAAATTACTTTTAAATCCTTCCTAATTTCTTTGGACTACTCTCGAGATCTAGTGTACTCTACATTGAAATGACTAAATCTCGAGGGAAACTAGATTATCGTACATCGCTAAAGATTGCCAGATTGCTCACAAAGAGTTTCTTGTCACATTGCTTGTTATTTTTGGAAACTTCCATGTAGAATAGTTTCCACATGTGTTATTGTGATACAACCCAGTGTATATGGAACTCACCCTTTAGAACCATGTGTTGAAAAATGTGCAACAAGAAATGTTAAATTTAGAATGTGCTAAAAATAGACCTGCTAAAAATAGCATGTCTGAAAATAGAAGTTTGCCAGTGAGGTCATTGGCCACATTGGGTGAGAGGTGAAACTACTAAAAATAACATTTCTAGTCCCTTCCTATTTATAGCAGTCCCTAGTCTATCTGTAGGAAGTAAAATTAATTTTGGTCTTAACAACAGTTGGAAATATTAATTAATTAATTCAGTTGAGTTAATTAGTTAAGGAAATTCAAATTTGAAGTCTTTGTGAGCATACACATGAGTTGTCCCATTGATTGAGGAATTTATCCTTAATTTCCTCCAATGATTGAGGGAATAAGTATGAGTTCTATAATGAGAGAAACAATTGACTTAGTTCTAATGAGTCAAGTCTAGTTAGATTATTTAACAAGTTGTTAAATTTTCTATATTCAGTTTGTTAATGCTTGCATGCATGTGACAAATGATAACTGAGTATTTTCTCATGGATAACTGATGCATGGCAGTTCAGACAAAGACCCATTTGAGATCAGATGAGGGACAGTGTACTATCAGATGCTAAGATATTTCTAGTAAGTATTCATTGCATGAGGAGGAAATCTATTTTCATCTATGACTACATAGGTGGACCTGAGGTGACAACAGGTATGACTAGGCCAATTTTCAACCTATATAATGAGGCCTAGGTAGTCCATGATTTTCATCTTCTGATTGAAGATCATCAGGATCTTCTTATTACAGAGAGATTAGGATAGCTATTGAGCTGATTCTTTTTGTATGTTGTTGAGGATCTACACTTGATTGATAATACATGGTTGGGGTTTTATGCTAGTGCTTTCCCCTGGATATATCTTGTGTTATGTGTGATTATTTCTCTTGATCAGTTATGCATGTTTCTACTTGATGTTGCTCATGAATTCGATTATGCTTATGCTTAATGTTTTGTAGAAGTAGAACAAGTATTATGCTTTAGGACATTGCATATATCGGTTTGTTCTACAGGTGAAATTTCTACATGATATCAGAGCTAGCTGATTTGTAAAAAAAATTCTACATGGTATCGGAGCACAGGTGATCAAAGGAGAGAACAATATATTGAGAAGAGATTTCAAAGTTTTGAGTTTTGGGCCGAGAGTTTGTAGAGCAGATCTGAATTTTTTTGCAAAATTTTCATAAATAAATAGCAGATTTGGATTCCTTGCAGAAAAATACCCAAAAAAAAAAAAATTGGTTGAATCAGATTTCGGATGAGGGAGATATCTCTGATTTAAAATCAACTCCTTTTCTAGAAAATTTCGTGACGGCGGGAAAGTGGAAATAGATTGGTGTGCTAGCCAAGAACCTGTATGCACTTGAGGTACAAGATGCATGCAAAGCCTTGAGGAGCAAGGCAAAGGTTAGAGACTTGGTGGTTAAGAGGGAGGGTATATTACCTCTCAACATGCAGAGCCAGAAGAAGTCTCAGACAATTATGGAAGAGCCACAATTGGTGCAACAGCTTCAGGAGGTTGTGGAACATCCACAATAGGGGAAGCTGAGTGGAGATCGAGTAGAGACATCTACTCATGCAGATACCTCCAGTAGGGGGAAACTTTGAGCTAGGTGGGCTGAGGGATCACATGCATCCATACCTCCAGGTAGGAGGTGGGACGATATAGAGTGATCGTCCCAAGGAGGAGGGGCAGGATCCTTGAGGTACCCAACCTCTTGGATGAGACCTTGCTACGGGAGCCTCGATGTGGAGTAATAGGAACATACTGATTGGGTAGAGGCAGATGCGGATGGAGCGGCAGAGAGAGTGACAGTGTAGGGAATCCCAGGACAGTGCATACCTAGCAGGCTGCAACAATGCGAGAGGCACAAATGTTTTTCAAAGTGCTCGGTGGCACAGAGAGGTGTGCAATGGTGCGAGATGCATGGAGATGTTCCAATAACGCAGATGTCAGAGAGGGAGCACTTGTCAGTAGTAGGTAGAGCTTTAGCATCATAGTATGTTCCTAGCCCAATAGAGTGGTCAGTTGGGAGTGTTTTTGTTCCAAGTGTTGTTGGAGCAAGTGGACCGGGTAGATGTGTTGCATGCAGAACATTCCAGAGTTACAAGATCGATTTCGAGAGAAAGCCTTTCTTGTTGAGAGGGAGTGTTGAAAAATGTGCAACAAGAAATGTTAGATTTAGAATGTGTTAAAAATAGACCTGCTAAAAATAGCATGTCTAAAAATAGCAGTTTGGCCAGTGAGGTCTTGGCCACATTGGGTGAGAGGTGAAACTACTAAAATAGCATTTCTGGGTCCCTTCCTATTTATAACAGTCCCTAGTCTATCTATAGGAAGTAAAATTAATTTTGGTCTTAATAACAGTTGGAAATATTAATTAATTAATTCAGTTGAGTTAATTAGTTAAGGAAATTCGAATTTGAAGTCTTTGTTAGCATGCACATGAGTTGTCCCACTGATTGAGGAATCTATCCTTAATTTCCTCCACTGATTGAGGGAATAAGTATGAGTTCTATAATGAGAGAATCAGTTGACTTAGTTCTAACTAGTCAAGTCCAGTTAGATTATTTTAACAAGTTGTTAAAATAATAAAATATAATTTGTTAATGCTTGCATGCATGTGACAACTATTATTTTAGATAATTGAGGATTCACTCATGGATAAATGTTGCATGTCAATTTTGTCAGAGACCCAGTTGAGATTAGATGTGGGACATTATACTATCAGATTCTAGGATATTTCTAGTAAGTACTCCTTGCATAAGGAAGAAATATATTTTCTTCTATGACTACGTAGGTGGACTTGAGGTCACAGCAGGTGTGATTAGGTCAACTTACAGCCTATATAATGAGGCCTAGGTAGTCCATGATTTTCATCTTCTGATTGAAGATCATCAAGATCTTCTTATTACAGAGAGAGCAGGATAGCTATTGAGCTTATTCTTTTTGTATGTTGTTGAGGATCTACACTTGATTTATAATACATGGTTGGGGTTTTATATTGGTGCTTTCCCTTGGATATATCTTGTGTTATGTGTGATTATTTCTCTTGATCAGTTATGCATGTTTCTACTTGATGTTGCTCATGAATTCGATTATGCTTCTGCTTAATGTTTTGTAGAAGTAGAACAAGTATTATGCTTTAGGACATTGCATATATCGGTTTGTTCTACAAGTGAAATTTCTACAACAAGATCAAAAGAACAAAGAAAATATAGAACTAAACCGAAAAGTAGCATGCAAGACAAAATTAAGAAAACAAAGGAAAGACTAAAGGAGAGTGAGTGCAGGATGAGTGTGATAGGGAAACTAGCATACAACTAGACCTACTCCTAACCTAATCAGCAAGAAGGTCAAGGATAAGTGTATTGAAATTTCTAGTGTAACCATCGTAATAGCTCATGACTTGCAAACCCAAAGATACCGTTAATTAAAAATGAAATAAGACAATGTGAAAAAAAGAAGATAAACAATTGAATAGCGTGCACAAAAGATTGAAGGTATCTCCTAAAGGCAGAAATTTCTTCCATAACACCTAATCTTAATGAACCTACAACCTTACCTTTTTAATTAAAATAAGAATGAAACAAACCTTGTAGGCTTCTTGTGAATGCACATTCATTTGTATTGTCCTGCTTAGCAAGCATCAAGAAGGATCATAGCTTGTTATTTGCAAAAGGGCTTGCCAAGTGTAACACTCTCCTCCCACATCTACCCAAGTAACTATCCAACCAGAGTAAACATGAGATGAGAGGATATTATGATTGGATTAGATCTCCTATGTGACCTTAAGGAGTTTGAATCAATAGAAACATCACACATAGTCATCCAACATCAACTTTAGAATCCTCAAGAGACAAGTCAGCCACTCAGAAAACCTGTCCTTAGGTCCCACTGATGTTCTGGACATCTTAGGCCTCAATTGATCCCATGATAAGGACAAGAGAGTGTCCAAAAACCCAAAGTAGCTCTCACAGGCTTGCTTGCCAATGACCAGAGACTAAAATTGCCAGTTTTGTGCTAGCAACCCCAAGATTTAAGCCACTTTTTCAGGCCAAGATCCCACGTCACTACCTAGAACAGAGTGATAGCTTAAAAGCAATAAAAGTACAGGGAAACAATGATTCCAAAGAAATAAGTTCAACCAGACCTTAACTAGACCCCTACTATCCATGACAGGAATTTCGTCAAACATATCATCAACATGTAATCTATAGGAGTAAACAACATAATTTAGTGTAGGGATCTCATACTTATCTGAGAATTGTTATGAACCCTTGTCCCTTAATGTCATTTGCTACATTATCATCTATTAGGCCATAGATACATTATCCATCCATATACAAGTAAAAACATGTTGAGAGCCTTGCATAGATGTTGTCATAAAACATACATATAACTAGCATAATAAGTACAGAAATATCATAAACGTATCAGCTATAAAATCCACATATATGCCAGTACATTTACACATGAAAATCAAGGGAATGAATTTCTCATTAATGAATGCAATAAACCAACTGGAGATGGGACTACCACTTTCTACTTGACCATTTATTGTCTTAGCCAAATCTCTCTTCAGCCAATCATCCCTGTGCCATATTCCAAGCATGAATGTGGGACTCAAACCAAAAGAACTAACTAGGGCATACTAAGGCCAAAACACCTCACCCTCATCAATAGAAACCAGAATTTACCATAATCCATCCCGGATCACTAGGCCAACACAATGAATACATCATAATGGGATTTACCGTGATATCCACCTGATCACTAGGCAAAACAAGCATGGATGTCACCCAATCTCTCCACCTACACCATGAGGAATTTTCATGTCTCCTAATCTCTCATGCTTTACTGCAATCCCAACTCGGATCACTAGGCCCTAAATTGAGACCCACTCTCTAGGATTTATTACATATCCCAAACCCAAGATTACTAGTCCCAACGGAGAGAAAACCACCTCTTGTCTTTATCGTATATCCTTTCATTCACTGACAAGGATTCCTAGGCCCATTGAGGCAACAAAATCCTACCTTTAACACAACCCAGAATATGGCTTATGGGTCACTAGGCCAGTAGTTTTACCATGATCCACAATCTATTTCAGGGACCACTAGTTCATGTGCTCTATCATTCATAGATCCACCCCACTCTACTTTGAATCCATCTGGAAATCTAGCTCAACCAAAAAATGAGAGCCCCGTCACACCATGGATATCTGAAAATGGTAAGGCTAGGCTGAAAAACACTGATACACCTGGAAAAACCCATGCCATGATAGAAAAGAACCACATGCAATGCCATGCATGCCAAATCTAGCAAGGAAAATACACATGAAAGTTGATACCTGCAATGAAGCCTGATGTAGCTGCTTGATCCTACCTTTCCCTGCTTGATATTTTTTTCCTCTTGCCTTCTTTGCCTTTCTTGCTCCAATGCCAAAATTTCTTCAAGAAAACTCTAAGTGTCCAAGAGCACGAGAGAGAGAGAGAGAATAATGAGGAAGCTCCAAAACTCAACTGACAAAAGGTTACCAATTGATCCTTAGAAGCCTTTTAATGAATGAGGCCTCTATTTTCTTCATTTTCCATTATTTTCCTTCAATTTTATCCTCACATGTAACCTGTAACCTTTCACCTTCCTTTTCTCCTAGTTTCCATTATTTTCATAAATAAATGTGCCAAAAATGCCATTTTTCCTTTCCAAAGACTTAGCCATTTCCTTAGCCAAAAATAATCAAATGAACACCCTACACTAGGATGTCTTTCCCAACATTAAGCTTAGAATAAGTGTCCCATCAACTGAGGTTATTGTTTTTAACTTTTATTACATGGAATTTTCACCATGGTTGTTATAAAACCCTCCCCCTAGGGGAACACCGTCTTTGTGTTAGACCACATGAAGACCTCAACAAAACCGTTGAAAAGAAAACATACTTCCCATGGAGCTTTATAACATAGCTCGATGCAATATTTACAATGAAGGACCTGCTCAAAATCAAAACATCATGACAACATACTTCATACCTGAGCTTTATAACATACCTCATTATGGTATTTACAATGATCATCCTGTTGAGTGCCAACCCACATGACATCATAACATCATGATAACATAACCACATGATAGCATAGTAACATGACAACATAATCATAATGACATGGCACCCATACCGTTTAGTGGATCTTTGTAACTTATCTCATGGTGGTATTTACATCCATATACATATGTACATATAGTAATATCACCAAAGTATATACCAAAAACATGTACCAAAACATGTACTAGAACATCATATCAAAACATATACCAAAACACCATATCAAAGCATATACCAAGACACCATATCAAAGCATATACCAAAACACCATATCAAAGATTCTTTGCCTCAAGGGGAAAACAAGGAAGGATACATAGCCCACATTTGATCTGCCAGCTCCCATGTAGCTTCATCAGGCCCAAAGTGCTTCCACTACACTTTAAATTTCTCAATTGCTTGGTTCCAGAGCATGAGCACCTTTTTCTGCAATATACACTGAGGCTCTAGTTGGAATTCTCCATCTAGTTCCACTTGTAATATAGAACATCCAACCACATGATCAACATCCTCAACATACTTATTAATCAAAGATACATGGAAAACATCATGGACGTTCACTTTTGGAGGCAGTGCAAGTTAATAGGCTACTGGCCCAATATTCTCAATGATACTGAAGGGTCCACAAAATTGTGGTGCCATCTTGGCACATGATCCAATCCACAAGGAGTTCTTCTTCGGTTTGATGTGCAAGTACACCTGTTCCCAAACCTAGAACTCCTTGAACAACCTGTTCTTATTTGCATATCTCTTCTACCTATCCTATGCTACGTTTAGATTCTTCTTGATCAACCACATTTCTTGTTCCATGTCTGCCAACATCTTTGGTTCAATCAACACCTTGCTAACTGGATCACTCCAACTGATAGGAGTGTTATAACTCTACCCATACAATGCCTTAAAAGGACTCATCCTTAGTGACTCTTGATAACCGTTGTTGTATGTGAACTCTACCAAGGGGTGATACTCTTCCCACTTCCACTGTTGATGCATCACATACATCCTCAACATGTCCTCCAATATGTTTTTGAACCTCTCTATCTCTCCATTTGTCTATGGATGATAAGTTGTGTTAAAGGCCAAGTTTGTGCTCAAACCTACAAATAACTCCTTCTAGAACTTGGAAGTGAACTTCGCATCCCTATCTGACATAATATTCTTTGGAACACCATGCAGTCTAACCACATCTCTAATGAATACTTGTGCCACATCGCTAGCTGAGAATGTAGACTTCACTGGAATGAAATGTGTAACTTGTGTCAACTTGTCCACAATGACCATGATGGAATCATGTTGTTTCACTATCTTTGACAACCCTGTGATGAAATCCATGGAAATAACCTCCCATTTCCACTCAGGAATCGTGATCAGTTGTAGCAGTCCACCTAGATTTTTACATTCTGCTTTCACTCGTTGGCAGTCGAAAGACCTCGCCACAAACTCTGCTACATCCCTCTTCAAATTCAGCCAATAGAAAAATCTCTTCACTGTTGTCAGTGTCTTCTGATAACTTGGGTGACCTGAATATGGTTTTGCATGAAACTCCCTCAAGATCACCTTCTTGAGCTCATTGTTATCTGATATGTATATCCTGTCTCAGAATCTTACCAATCCATTTGTTGTAAGATAATAATTCATACCTTGTGCACCTACACCTATACATATACTTGTACCTATGCATGTACCTATACTACCACCTGTACATACTACTACCTATACTTGTACCGGTACCCTATTGCACCGTGTGCACAATCTCCATATACCTGATATCCCGCTGACTTGCCGCAAGATCCTATCATGTAGATCTGTCCCATAGGATCTCATAGATGCCAAGTGATTTACCTGTACCCATTTGCTGAGAGAATCTACCACCCCCTTCTCCTTATCTTTGATGTACCTGATCTCAAAATCAAACTCGTTGATCATGGCCAACCATCTAGCCTTCCTCGCATTTAGATTTGGCTGGTCAAACAAATACCTCAACCTAATGTGACCACTCATAAGTGAAAATCTCCTGCCAAGAAGATAGTGCCTCCACATCTTCAATACATGTCTGATCGTTGCTAACTCAAGATCATGTGTTGGGTAGTTATGCTTGTGCTCGTTTGGTTTCTGGGGCTCATAGCATACCACTTGTCCATCCTACATAAGGACTCCACCAAGCCCTCTCTTGCAAGAATCTGTGAATACCACTAACTCTTTGTTCGGATCTGCAATATGTAGCACTCGTGCATGTGTCAACAACTGCTTAAGTTTCTCAAAGCTAGCCTCACAGTCCTTTGTCCATTCGAACTTCTTACCTTTCCTCTGTAATGATGTAATAGGATAAGCAATCTACGATAAGTTCCTGATGAACCTCCAATAATAGCCTACCAAACCCATGAAAGATCTCACCTCATTCACACTCTTTGGAGCTACCCATTCCATGATGGCTCTTATCTTCTTTGGATCTACCACAACTCCTTCCTTGGAGACAACATGCCCCAAGTAATGCACCTCAGTCTAAAAGAAATATACTTGCTTAGCTTAGCATACGACTGATACTCTCTCAACAACCTCAACACTGCTGCTAAATGCTCGACATGCTCTTCCTCATTTTTAGAATATACCAGTATATCATCAATGAACACAATAACAAACTTATCCAAATATGGACGCAACTCACTTTTCATCAAACACATAAATGTAGCTGGAGCATTAGTCAAGCCAAATGGAACAACAGCAAACTCATAATTCCCATACCTGGTCTATAGCATGGTCTTGTAAATGTCCTCCTCTTTGATGCATACCTAATGGTATATGGATCTCAATTCAATCTTCGAGAAAACTGCTTCTCCCTTCAACTGATCGAACAAGTCATAAATCCTCATAACAGGGTACTTGTTCTTGATATTCACTTTGTTCAACTTCTTGTAGTAAATGCATAATCTGAGGGTACCATATTTCTTCTTCAACTACAACTTTAACTCAAAAAACTTGGGTGTTCTCATCTTGTAAGGTGCTTTTGATGTTGGAGTTGTCCCTGGCACTAGCTCAATAGAAAATTCTATCTCCCTGTGAGGTGGCAACTCTGTAATTTTGTCAGGAAATACATCCTAAAATTGTTACGAAACTGGGTACCTGCTCAACACATCAGCATCCTCCACCTCCTTACCCTTACCACTAGAACTATTTACTACAAATAACATACACCCTTTCCTGTAGCTACGCTTTGCTTTCATAGTTGTCACCATCCTAACTGATGTGGATTTCTTCTTATCCTGCAAGATTCTTGGTTCCCCATTGTCATTAACACACTCAATAGCTTTATCATAGAAGTATACCTTGGTTATATGAAGATACAACCAATACATGCCCAAGAACATATAGTATGATCCCAACGGTAATACATTTAGATATGTTGCGATAGGTATACCATTCAAATAAAATGCACAATCTCTTACCCAATCATGAACTCGCTTCTTTGTACCTGTAGACAATTGCACTAACCAAGACTCTGCATGAAATTCCTTACTCAAACCACACTTATCCACCAAGTCAGGACTAACATAGCTATAATTAGATCTAAGGTCAGTCAAAGTAGAAATAACTTGATCACAAATCTTATCGTCCATCTCAATAATAGATGCTTGGTGTTTTCCCTGTCTGTTGTCCACCATTGCATAGATATGAGGAATGCTCTACCCAACATCCCCAATATTTTGTGCCTCTCGTCCACTATATATCTAAGGCCTACCACCCTGATTCTATGGACAATCTCTCTTAAGTTGTTCCTTTCCACATGTCCAACACTCCAACTGACTAGTACCCACACCTTTATGTTGCTACTGCAACTCATGTCCCTGTCTAGCTGCATTGAACTTCTTTTGTGATGCAAAATTCTCTTTTTCATCTGCATGTTGAGGCCTTGTCCTCTTAGGTTTCCATTTACCTTTACCTTGTCTTTTCCCTTCCATCCTTGCTGAGATTCATTCTTATGCTTTAACTGTTCACAATAATGCTTCAATTTCCCAATAAATTCCTCAAGTGACCGAGGCTCATCATACTCAATATGATCTCTAAATGCTAATGGAAATCCACTGACAAATCCTTGGACTTTAGCCTTTTCATTAGTAAGATATGGTACATACCTCAATAGCTCCAAAAACTTGGTCGTGTACTCTTCATCTATCATTGATCCCGTCTTTAGCTCATAGCATTCCTTGGCCTTACTGTCGTAGTACCTCTCTGAAAAAGTACTTCTTCCTAAAAATCCTCTGGAACTCTTGCCAACTCAAGTCATATGTCCTACTGTCTCTAACTCACTTAACATCTTCCCACTAGATGTTTGCTTTACCTCTCAAGCTGAAGATAGCTATTTTGGACCTCATGTTAACTGTGTACTCATGCAACTCAAAGAAGTTATTCATCCCAAGTATCCAAGCCTTTGCATCTTTCGGCTTCTTCACATCTCCATCAAAAGTAGGTGGCTTCACTTCCTTAAACTCATCTGGAAAGTATCCCTTATCATTCCTCATGTCCATGGTTGATCTGAAGCAGCGCTTGTCGCTGCAAGTCTGACAAACTCTGAAGAAATATTGCATTAACCTCTGCTTGTTTCTCTTGTGCCTGTATGATCTGGTCATTATCTGCCTTGCAAATCCTTATCTCTTCCATCAAGATCCTCAACGTATTTTCAAAATCATAAGTGTGCCCAGCACCACACTGCTCATCTGATGCATAAGGATATTTTATGTAGTTTACCACCTTTCTAGCCATTTGATATTTTTTCTTGCAATGCATAATATGTCATATAAACCAAATCACAAGAAATCAACGTACCTTAGTATAGCTCAGGGAGGATACCTTGTATGCAAGATCATGAAATCAGCATGATACATGTATAACATAAACATAACAACATATATACATATTTAATGAATGTATCAACACATAAATGTCACTCTAGTTAGGGTCCAATCATCAATGCAAGGCCATATCAACAATGCATCCTATGACCTCATGCATGACAACAACCATTACTCCATTGTACACATTGCCACATGCAACCAACAATAGGCATAATCAATGCCTAACCAACTACACATATGCATAAACGCATGTGTCGAGCATTAGTGATCAATTCTTATAATCAACCTACAAGACTGATACATGTAATCAAAATATTCAAGAATGTAACCTAACATACAAGGATGTAAGTAGGAAACATAAAATCAACATGTAAGTGACATGTAACAATATGTAACTAGTCATATACTCATGACAAATTCATTCGGCAAAATCAACATCTAATTCAACATGGAAATTGTACTACAACCATAATCAATCATCCAACAAATGTAACAAGAAAATTGGATGAAAGTGTAAGAGAGACACATGCAAATGACATGCATGCATGACCAACACACATTGCCCATTCAACATGAGGGGTGAACCATGCTCTGATAACACTTTGTAACACCCTCCTCCCAAATGTACCTAAGTAACTAGCCAACCAGGGTAAAAATGAGACAAGAGACTACTATGATTGGATTCCACCTCCTATGTGACCTTAAGGAAGTGGAATCAATGGAAACATCACACATATTCATCCACTCAGACAACATGTCCCTACGTCCCATTGATGTTTTGTACATCTTAGGCCTCAGTTGCTCTAATGCTATGGACAAGAGAGCGTCCAGAAACCAAAAATCGCTCTCATAGGCTTGTCTGCCAACAAACAAAGACTAAAATTTCCAGTTTTGTGCTAGCAACCCCGGGATTTAAGCCACTTTTTCAGGCCAAGAGCCCAGGTCACTACCTAGAATGGAGTGATAGCTTAAAATTAGTAAAATTACAGGGAAACAATGATGCCAAAGAAATAATTTGAACCAGTCCTTAACAAGACCCCTACTAGCCATGATAGAAATTTCGTCAAACATATCATCAACATGTAACCTATAGGTGTAAACAACATAATCTAGTGTAGGGTTCTCATACTTATCTGAGAATCTCTATGAACCATTGTCCCCTCATGTCATTTGCTACATTATCATCTATTAGGCCATAGATACATTATCCATCCATATACAAGTAAAAACATGCTGAGAGCCTTACATAGATGTTTTCATAAAACATACATATAACCAGCATGTTGTATCTTTGAGATAATAATGATCAGCTATCATTCCAAGGCATCTAAGATAAATTTTTTTGGGTTTTTTTTTTTTTTTAATTTGGAGGACCAATGTAGGAGACAAATTTTAAAACAATGAGGCTTAACCTTTTGAATAATATTAATATCTAAATAGAGGGATGCTATTAAAATTCACACAGTGATTTTAGCTTGTAAGATGGTGGTGAGCAGAAATAAAGAAATGATATGATTATCATAGTCTTCAGATTGAAAATTAAATAATCTTAAGTATGAAAACCTTTAAACTATGTTCATAAGGTTTAACAAAATATGCTTAAGCTTACAAAAGATGTTGATGATTTATTGATTTAGAGGGAATTAATTAAACAAACGGTTCATTAATTCATTCTCTTTACAGATTATCACTTCAGAAGCTTATAGGAATTTATTGAAACCCAATTATTTCTACCTAGTTATCTCTGTAAGACATAAGAATATGAAGAAAAACATAATAAATAATACTAGAAAAACTTACAGGAAACACAAAACTGTGTAAATCAGAATTCAAAATCCTTTGCTTTTATATTAATGATCCAGAAAAGTCAAGTACATTTGAGGCTTAAAAATGCTTCTTCAAGGGTGCAACCCTTGATAACTCGTGAAGAAAGTTATTTATACAATAGTAGAACTAAGAAAATATCCTAAACTCTTTTTACAAAAATAGATTATTACAAAATCAAAAATAAAAAATGATAGTTGATCTGGCACTGTTTTGGTGCTAACGTGAACATGTTGATGACTATCGCTGGAAAAATTGAAAACTGTTGAAGCTAGCTGACTGCCCTCCAAAAATTGAATGTTGTTCAATTACCTTCTAGTCAAGTAAATCTATTAGTTCTTCCTAGCGTTTCTTATTTGGGATGGAAATTTTGGTTACCCTCCTGTAAACTTCATCCATCTCTATATATTTAGTAAAAGTGGGTTTTACTAAAAGTATGTGTCTAATTTCATTCAAAATAAAGAAAGTATCCCTGAGTGTATTTACTATAAGTGCTCATGTTGTTGAACCTCTTATATTTGAAACTGAAGCTGCATGTTTTCCCACCTCTGTCAGCTTCTAAACATAATCCTCAATTGGCATCAATTTGTCATTAATCACAAGCATAGAGGGTAAACCCTTGCTGGTCAAGGGTTCTATCCTGCTAAAAAAACCTCTGAACTACAATATTAACATTGTTGCACTTTTCCTGTAGCTGAAGGATGAGGTTTTTCTTGGTGATGATCTTCTTTACCTCAAATATAGCCTAATTCCTCAAGTTCATAGCTGTTTTTGGAGTTTAGGAACTTGATTATATCATAGGAAATTTCTGGCATATCCTCAAGCTCTTTGGTAATTGTTTCAATTGTTTCTTGGGTTTTCTCTAAGAGATCATTCTGATCAAATACTATTTTGATATAGGGCCAAATATCCTTGATTGATTCTATAATTTCTTACCACAGAATTTCCTTTGCTAAACCCAATTTGTTTCCAATGAAAGATTCCTTGAGTTCCCGTTATAGTACTTCAATCTGACCTTTGACTCTATTCAACTCAGTTGCATGTGAACTGTATGCTACTAACTTCATAAGTTGTAACTCCTTGAGTTCATCCTTTAGTTTCTTAATTTCTCTTGTCTGGATAGACAGGTTCTAAACAACTTCAACAAGTTGTTCAACTCCTTTTGTTGTACCTGTAATTGATGTTGTAGCTGAAGTGGAAACTTTGGTAGTGGGAATTGCTGTAACGAGGACTATATCCATTGGAGTTTGAGCCTTGTTAACGAATTCCTCTTTTTCCTTGACAAGTTTCTCCATCTTCTCCTCCATTTGTTTGATCTGCAGATTTTGTTTTATGATGAGCTTCATCATGTCGGACTTCTGAGTTTCTGTCTCCTAAATTTCCTTGGCCATTGGGTCCTCAGAAGCTGGTAATTTTAGTTGCTTCTTTAATGCTGCAAATTTAGCATTCTTTTTCTTAATAAGAACTTCTGCAAAATTTATGTTTGAGGGATCATATCCCATCTTCAGCACTAGATTCTCCAAGGATTGAATCTTGGTGTCCTTTGTTAATGAGTAGAATTTCTCCATCTTAAGTTGTGACTGAGTGTTGGCCAAGGTAACTTGCATTTTTGACAAACTCATGGTAGTGTTTGTCAAGGTGGAAGTAATCTACTACCCAGTTTATTTGTGCATCTCAATTTGATCAATTGGATGCACGTCCTTTGTAGAAATTTCACTTGTAGAACAAACCGATATATGCAATGTCCTAAAGCATAATACTTGTTCTACTTCTACAAAACATTAAGCGGAAGCATAATCAAAATCATGAGAAACATCAAGTAGAAACATGCATAACCGATCAAGAGAATTAATCACACATAATACAAGATATATCCAGGGGAAAGCACCAACTTAAAACCCCAACCATGTATTATCAATCAAGTGGAAATCCTCTTCAACATACAAAAAGAATTAGCTCTCAAGCTATTTAGTTTTCAATGAACTATGAAGATATGAAGATATGTCTCATGAACCACCCAAGCCCTGTTTATATAGGCTTTCCCTATGGTCCTTACGTAGTTTTCTTAGGAAGTAATACCAAAAGAATATGCTATTAATTCCAACATACCAAAAACAACCAATGGTCCAACTACGTATTCCTTGAGAACACTAGTTCCTCAACCATGCAAAAACTACTTACTAGAAATAGTTAAGCATCTGATAGTACACTGCCCTACATCTGATCTCAACTAGGTCTCTGACAGAACTGACATGCAACAGCTATCCATGAGTGAATCCTTAGTTATCTAAACTAATAGTTGTCACATGCATGCAAGCATTAACAAACTATATTTTATTATTTTAACAACTTGTTAAAATAATCTAACTGGACTTGGCTAGATAGAACTAAGTCAACTGATTCTCTCATTATAGAACTCATGCTTATTCCCTCAATCAGTGGAGGAAACTCGTGCATGCTCACAAAGACTTCAAATTTGAATTTCCTTAATTAATTAACTCAACTGAATTAATTAATTTATATTTCAAACTGTTGTTAAGACCAAAATTAATTTTACTTCCTATATATAGACTAGGGACTGTTATAAATAGGAAGGGATCCAAAAATGATATTTTTAGCAGTTTCACCTCTCACCCAATGTGGCCAATGATCTCACTGGCCAAACTACTATTTTTAGACATGCTTTTTTTAGACATGTTATTTTTAGCACATTCTAAATTTAGCATTTCTTGTTGCACACTGTTCAACACTCCCTCTCAACAAGAAAGGGATTATCAGCAAACCCGATCTTGTCTCTATGGAACTCAAACTTGCCCTTTGACAATGCCTTTGTAAAAATATTTGCATCATGTTCCTCGATGGAAATATACTGCAACATCATGATCCTCTTGAGCACACAATCCCGTAGATGATGACAGCGGATATCTATATCCTTGGACCTGTCATGAAACACTGGATTCTCAGAGAGTTTAATGCAACTCTGATTATCCCCAATATATCACTGTCGGATCCATCATCTAACCAAACAATCCCACTAAGATCTTCTGCATCCAGACGGCCTCATATGTAGCCTAACTTGCTGCCATGTACTCTTCCTTTGCTGAGCTAAGTGCAACTGATCTCTGTTTCCGGCTATACCAAGAAACTGTAGCTGACCCAAGGTTGAAGATCCCTCCAGAAGTTCTCTTCCTGTCTGATGGACTACCTGCCCAATCTATATCTGTGAAGCCTTGGAGCTTCACTTCCTCTATCTGCTTGTACCATAATCCATACTGTGTAGTGCCTCTGAGATATCTCAACACATGCTTTTCCACCTTCCAAAATAACTTGGTTGGCTGAACCATAACTTGACTTAGGTGGTTCACTGCAAAGCACAAATCTAGTCATGTTTTCACTAGATACATGAGTGAACCCATAAGCTGTCGATAAACAGTAGCAGCTACTACCTCACCTGAAGTAGCATCCTCCTTACTCTAGTTACCTGCTAGAGGAGTCTCCATGGGCTTGCACATATCCATGTGGAAGCACCTCAGTATCTCATTGGCATACTTGCCTTGAGAAACAAATACTTCCCCATCTCTCTGCCACACCTCCATGCCTAGAAAGTAGTGCATGAGGCTCATGTCCTTCATCTCAAACTCTCTTGCAAGATCCTTCTTGCAAGACTTGATCAACTCATCATCACCTATCAAAATCAAATCATCGACATAAAGTACAATAATCAATATCTTACCATCTACAATGATGTGGTAGAGGTTCACATCTGCTTCACTCTTGGTGAAGCCCAACTTGGTGAAATAGTTGTCGATCCTAGTATACCAAGCACGGGGGTGCTTGCTTCAGCCCATACAATGCTCGCTTGAGCTGACACACATGTGACTCACGATCGAAGGTCTCAAATCCTTCAGGTTGCTCAATGTATACCTCTTTCTTAATCTCCCCATTGAGGAAAGTTGTCTTCACATCCATTTGATGAATCTTCCAACCCATCTGTGTTGATAGTGCTAGAATCTATCTAATCGATGAGTATCTTGCAATAGGAGCAAAGGTCTCATCATAGTCAATCCCCTCAACCTATGAGAAACCACGAGCAACAAATCTTGCCTTATGTTTCTCAATACTGCCATCAGCTTCTTGCTTTACCTTGTAAAGCCATCGGGAAGTAACCATTGACTTGTCCCCCGGTCTAGGAACAACATCCCATACATTGTTCCTCATGATAGAATCATACTCCTCTACCATCGCATCCATCCAAACTGGCTGCTGCACTGCCTCCTCAAAAGAAGAAGGCTCGGTCGCTACACACTCCCCAACCAGGGCCATGTAGCCAGTGTATCTATCGAGAGATCTCCTCTGTCTGTGATGAGAGGATGGCTGCCCCACATTCTCTCTCACATCATACATCATTCTGTTAGCTTCTCGAGAGCATTTCCGCCCCTCTCTGGAAGACTCTAAGTAGTGGTGATCTCCACCACTGGAATCTCTGCATGCAGCTACTCCGCATCATCAGGAGGCTCCTCCTCCTTAGGAACTAATAGTTCCTCATCATCACCATGCAACTTGAGCTCCCTTTCAAGTGACTCTCACATGGCTTGTTGCTCATCAAAATTTAGATCCCTGCGCACTACTGTCCTCTGACTAGCAGGCAAAAACACCCAATAGTTGTGAGGTGTATCCGTATACCCCACAAGTATTCCCAACTCAGTTGTTGAGTCTAGCTTCTTATAAGCATCTTTGGTCACATGATAGTAAACTGGTGATCCAAAGATACGTAAGTGAATTACATTTGGCCGCTTCCCTGAAAAAGCCTCTATAGGTGTCTTCATCCCCAAAATACAATGAGGACTTCTATTCTAAAGATACACTGTTGTATTGCATGCCTCAACCCACAGATGAAGTGGTAGGCTTTGGTCATGTAGAATCGCTTGATCTGCTCCCATAATAGATCTGTTCTTCCTTTCGGCCACCCCATTCTGTTGTGGGTTATGAGGTGTCGTGAGTTCCTGTTTAATTCCTTTTTAAGCACATAACTCTTTATACTGTTGGGAAACATACTCTCCACCGTTATCACTCTGCAAGGCCTTTATCTTCCTCCCTGATTCTTTCTCTGCCAAATCTTTGAACTCAAAAAACTTCAAGAAGGTTTGATCCTTCTTTTACATGAATTAGATCTAGCATCTACGAGAAAAATCATCTATAAAAAAAACAAAGTACCTTTGTTTCGCGGTGGAGGCTGTAGAGAAGGGCCCACATACATCTGAATGAACTCGATCCATAACTAATCCTTCTCTACCATCCTAATCATGAAAGGAAGCCTTCACATACTTACCCAGAGTAAAACCTTTGCATGTACTTGTCTGCTCCAGTTTGCACTTGGGTAATCCAGTAGAAATTTGCTGCATGATCTTTAAGGCCCCATGATGTAAGTGGCCCAATCTTCTATGCGATAACTCGCCAATATCTTGGCCATGCACCTCTTCTGCCTTGGAACTGAGACCAGCACAATCTTCTACCTATAACTTGTAGAGATTCTTGATTTGAATCCCAATCTATTTGGTCTGTCCATTGCCGATATGCCTTAGGAAAACCTTTCCCAAACTAAAGACTACATCATAGCCTTTATCCTCAAGCATAGCAATAGACACAAGATTCTTTTTCAGCCCTAGTACATACATAACATTAGAAAGAGTGAGGGGAGAACCATGCTCCCTCTAAAACATAATGGTACCTCTACCCGAGACATAATACTTTCTGTCATTGCCCATATCGATCTGTATCTAGAGATCCTTCTCCTCCAAAGTGCTAAAAATATTCTTGTCACCTAACATGTGGAAAGAAGCTCCACTGTCCAAATACCAAACACATCCCATGCTGGATGAAACCATGCATGCAATAAATGAGAAATCCATCTCAAATTGTGAAGCTAGTCCATCACCATCAGATTCCTTAGAGGAACCTTTCTTCTTGGACTTCCTCTTTGGGAAATTATTAGCATAATGACCCAAGTCATGACAATGAAAGCATCTCACCTTAGACTTGTCAAACTTCTTCCCTCCTTGAGGATACTTGGAATGGGATGCCTTCCCTTTCGCTTTCTTAGCTTTAGAAGCTAAAGCCAAGTTCTCTTAATCATCATGTTTTGATGAAGAAGCTCCATCCTTGGTGCTCTGTCTGATCTCCTCCTGCATCAAATCCGACCATAGTTGTTCCCAATTTGGCAGTTTGTCCCTTCCATTCACTGAGTCCTGGTAGCTATGCCAACTCTTAGGAAGGCCAAGGAGTGGTAGACTCACCATATCCTCATCAGCTGTAGTGACTCCTACGCTTGCAAGCTCATCTCTGCAGGTGGTGAGCTTGTTCAAGAATGTAGAAATAGAGTCACCCTTCTCATACTTGATCTTTCAAAGCTTGTCCTTCAGTGCCAAATCCCTTTGATCACTACTATTCTGATATAAATCTTTCAATGTTTTCCACATTGCAAACGAAGACTCCTTCCCATGGAGGCTTGAGACTATTTGATCTCAAACACCCTCCAAGAGAATTCTCCTAGCTCTAGCCAAACACTTACCCCATTCCACCAGCTCAGTCTTATCAGTAGGCTTAGTGACTTCTTGATCAATGAAATCCTTAAGACCATTATCTTCCAAAACTATCTCCATGCTATCCTTCCAAGCTATATAGTTTGAGCTGCCATCAAGGGCATACTCAAGCCTCAAACCATTGAACGCCATCGATGAAATAGATATGATAAGAAATTGAAATCTATATCAAGAATAAGAAACTTCGAATTCCTCCTGCTAGTATATTGTTCTTGCTTGATCACCTGTGCTATGATACCATGTAGAAATTTCACCTGTAGAACAAAAAGATATTTGCAATGTCCTAAAGCATAATACTTGTTCTACTTCTACAAAACATTAAGCGGAAGTATAATCGAAATCATGAGCAACATCAAGTAGAAACATGCATAACTGATCAAGAGAATTAATCACACATAACACAAGATATATCTAGGGGAAAGAACCAGCATAAAACCCCAGCCATGTATTATCAATCAAGTGGAAATCCTCTTCAACATACAAAAATAATTAGCTCTCAAGCTATTCAGTTCTCAATGAACTATGAAGATATGAATATATGTCTCATGAACCACCCAAGCCCTGTTTATATAGGCTTTCCCTATGGTCCTTACGTAGTTTTCTTATGAAATAATAGCAAAAGCATATGCTATTAATTCCAACACACCGAAAACAACCAATGGTCCAACTACGTATTCCTTGAGAACACTAGCTCCTCAACCATGCAAAAACTACTTACTAGAAATAGTTAAGCATCTGATAGTACACTGTCCCACATCTAATCTCAACTGGGTCTCTGATAGAACTAACATGCAACAGTTATCCATGAGTGAATCCTCAGTTATCTAAAATAATAGTTGTCACATGCAAGCAAGCATTAACAAACTATATTTTGTTATTTTAACAACTTGTTAAAATAATCTAACTAGACTTGACTAGATAGAACTAAGTCAACTGATTCTCTCATTATAGAAATCATGCTTATTCCCTCAATCAGTGGAGGAAACTCATGTGCATGCTCACAAAGACTTCAAATTCAAATTTCCTTAATTAATTAACTCCACTGAATTAATTAATTAATATTTCAAACTGCTATTAAGACCAAAATTAATTTTACTTCCTATAGATAGACTAGGGACTGCTATAAATAAGAAGGGACCCAAAAATGCTATTTTTAGAACTTTCTATTTTTAGCAGTTTCACCTCTCACCCAATGTGGCCAATGACCTCACTGGCCAAGCTGCTATTTTTAGACATGCTATTTTTAACACATTCTAAATTTAGCATTTCTTGTTGCACACTTTTCAACATCCTTCACATCGAACTCAAAAGAGGTCTTCTTGTGATATTGAGCAGTAGTCCTAGGGTGTGGAACCTGAGCCTACAGATGAGCCAACTGCATTTTACCCTTCTCAGAGTCAAAGACTGAAAGAAGTCTAGCCTGAGAACTGGAGGAATGTTTACAAAACTGTGTGTAGGTGTTCAACTTCAACTCTTCATTCTTCTTTTTGATCTCACTGAAAACATGAAAAATGTCTTCCTCCTTCTCCTTCTAAGTGCTTCCACTGGTCTGGGTTACCTGATGTTCCTGAGAAGTAGTGGAATGAGTTGGGGACTGTGTAGATAGTGCACCCGACTGTGTATGGAGCATAGTCTCTCCAAGTCCATCAAATGTGGTTTTCAGAGATTCATGTGTTTCACCTACCATCATAGAGATTCTAGGTCTCTTCTTTTTGTGCACAATCCTAAAACCCTCACTTGATGCTTCAGTTGTAGGGGATGATTGTTCTTCCCTCACTCTCTTGGCTATCTTTTCTTGTGAAAGTGGAGTTTTCACGTTTGATTTAGAAATTGCCTGCTCTTCAAACTCTTGGAGGGTGTTCTCTACCAATTCCAACTGATCTTTATAGTGTTCTATCTCAAGCCTGGCTATGTGATGATATGTTGTAAATTTTTTCTCCACCCTGAGCTTGGAAATGACTCCCATTGGGTCATAAGACCAAGTGAAGTTGAGACCAAACTTCATCTCCTTTAATAATTCGCCTACTTCCTCTCCTGAGCCCTGGTGTTACAGATGAATGGACCAACTTGGGCTTTGAGCTTGAATTGTGATTTCTTCTTTGCAACCAAAAAGTACACTTCATATGCATTTAACCTCTACCTTATATATTCAAGTGCAAAGATTCTAATAGGCAAGTACTTGGGCAGTTTATAGGGTGGAAGCTCACAACCATAAACCCTGATCTCTATGTATTTTTGGTAGCAATACCAATCCCTTGTTGAAACTTGATCAACCAACTATAATACTTTGAAAATCTCCTCACAAATACTTAGTACTGGAGTGCTACTCATAAGACTAATAGCTGGATGAATAAACAGTTATATGAATTGTTTATATTTAAACTCTTCCTTCTCCTTCATCCCCATTGAAGTCCATAATATCATTGATTGTTGATTTCCTTCCTCATCTAGCTTCTATAAAGAAAATGGGAATTTGTCTCCTTGAAAATATATAAAAAGGTAAACAAGTACTGAAGCATACTTGAATACTTCTTCAGTGTTAAACTTGACAAATTGCTCATGTATGGCTTCAACTATGAAATGACTAAAATCATAAATAACAGTGGGTTTGGAATGAGCAGAAAATATGGATAAGAAACCAAGGATGGCTTCATTGACATACTGATCAGAGTTATAACCAAGCGGATCGGACAAAATAGTGGTGATTTTCTTGGTTCTATTAGGGAACATGGTTGAATCATAAGGAGGGTTTCTTTTAGGCAGAGGACTATCAATAGCTAAAAAGAGTTCAAGGGTCTGGGATCTTTTAGTAAAGTCTAGTTTTTGATAGGCTTCTATAAGGATTTCATAGGAAAAAGGATGGGTTGGTGTAGTAGCAGGGGCCTGTAGCATTTTTTCAATGGAATCAGAATTAATTGAACAAAGGATTTCTCCTGTGGGTGAAATAATCGCTCTTTGGCTGGGATCATAAGATTCATGGCATTTTCTTACAAATCTAGGTGCTCTATGTATCTGAGGGAAAATGTAGTGAGGCAATTGGGAATCCTAAAGTCTTATTTCATTTTTCTGGTCAATTAGATGATCTTCCATCCAGCAATAGATTTCATATAAATCAAATTGAGAAGAAGTCTCAATGATTTTACAATCTTTGTCGACTAATGGGGTATGATGGAAGTCGACCTGTGGATGAATCATAGGATTTGGGACTACTGCAAGCTCTTTTCCCTTGGGAGGCATTTTGTCAAACAAATTGCAGACTAAAAATGACAAAAATTGGTCTAAAAGAGAGTGATTACAGTAAAAACAGATAACTGAAAAAATAGGTAAGTGGACCTAGATGTTGGCTTCCAAAACAGGACAAATAATTACTTAACGTCGGACAGTGGCCGAACTATAGGCAAAAAACCTTCAATGATCAGTTTAGTTGCAGAAATGGATTGTGTAATCATTATCATGAATTAACAGGGTTTATAAATTAAAAAAATTGAGCGGGGGTGGCAATGAAGATTTGAATTTTGCATTAATAACCCAATGGGATTAATTAATGGGTCTTTGAATCATAAATTCACGGGAGTGGCATTGAATGGATAATGGATAGGAAACAGTTGATTGGACGGTAGGCATGAGGTGATCGTGACATGGAGCACGACATGGAGCGATGGTAAATGGTCACATGATATACTGCGTTCGGGGGTAAGGTGAGGCAATAAGCAGTTTCGGGATTTTAGGTCCCGAAACACTAAAAAGCGAAAAAGGTTGTTTATGTCGGCGGTATTAGAAACTGCCCATTTCAAACCCCCCGATAAAGTTCAGATGGTGAATGAGGGTCGAGGACGGACGTGGGCCATTAGATCTTGGGTACGCATGTGGGATGAAAGGTGAGGTGGGGGGTATTTAACACATGAGTGTAAGTGATGATGGGGTCATGATTTTTAGGGCAGATGTGACAGTTGCAAGTTATGGAAAATAAATGGATGAATGGAAATATTTATGAAATAACATTGCAACTTCTAAAACTTTAGGTTAATTAAACTCATCATCGAATGTATGTTTTTCTAATGTTACAACTTAGGATAAAAACATTTGATGCTCCAATTACATTTCACATGTCTACCTACCCCTTTTACTCCTAACATTTTCACTTATTTTTTATAGTGCATTTAAGCTAGGAACTCAACATTTCCTTTTCTCATCCCTTATTTCCTCCATTGACTCGGTTTAAAGTGTTGAGCCAATTTTATTTTCTACTTGTTGCTACCTATTGATAAAAATTTAATACAAATACAATCATGATTAAACTAAATAACTAGATTGTATAAACTAGTGTGGCATTTTAAACAAACTGCACACAACTTTTATTTGCAGAAGTAAACTAGACTAAAGTAGTGGGATTTAGATTTGCAACACTTTTAGAGTTTATTGTTTTTTCTTTTCTTTCTAACCTAACATTTTATTCTTTCCTTGATTTTTTAGAGAATCTATTCTAACATTTTATCTGATATGGACATATTTATCAAAATATTTCCTAACATTATTTATTCAATATTCTTATTGTCCATATCCTAGCTTAACATTTTTTGAAATATATTTTCATTTTTTGACTAATTGATTCTAACTTACCAAAACCAAAAAAATTGCTACAACATTGGCTGCAATTTGGGACTGCTTTCTCCTGTAGAATGCAGAGAACCCGCAAATCCATGTGCCTTCTCCTTGGGCTATGGAGTCTTTGCTGTAAAAAATCACATTGATAGCTTGAAAAGAAAAATGAACCGGATTTTTACAATGGTAGTAATGAAATCTAATTCAACTTCTCAGTACGAAATGTAATGTTTGAGAAACCTTCCATTAACGGATAAGTGGAATACAACCCCTCAAGATTTTGTAGCACAAAAGTGTTGTTTCCCTTCACTTCAGCAATTGCTAAAGGTCCAAACCACAGGTTGTCAAACTTGCCATGTTTTCCCTTATCTTATCTTCTGGAATCCCATCTTAGAACTAGATCACCTTCCTTGAAGTCCCTTTCCATGGCTCTTCTGTCAAACAGGCTCTTCAACTTGCTCTGATATTTTTTCAATTTGTATTGAACTTCATCTCTGTTCTCATTTAGTTCAATAATCTTATTTTTTCTCCTTGAAAAGTCATCAGGTTCATCAGTTGAATCCTACAAGAATTTTAGAACAGGAAAGGCCAAGTTGGTAGGGAATATTGCATCTTTCCCATAGACTAACTGAAAAGGATATTTTCCAGTAGATCTCTTTGGAGTAATCCTGTTTTCCCATACTGCATAAATTAGGTGAGAATCCCAGCTCTTTTTATGATCTGCTAAAGTCTTTTTGATTACCTTCACCAGACTTTTATTTGAGGATTCTGCAAGGCCATTACCTTGAGGGTAATATGGAGTTGAATGATGTAACAGAATCTAATATTTCTGGCAAAAATCAATCATTTTAACACTAGAAAAATTTATTGCATTATCAGTAACAATTTGAGTTGGGCAACCAAATCTAGATAAGATGTTTTCTTCAATGAATTTGATTACTACTGAATCAATTGCATTTCTTACTGGGATTGCTTCCACCCATTTAGTGAAATAGCTTGTTGCAATGAGGATTCATATATGTTGATTGCTTGAAGTGGGATGAATCACTCCAACAAAATATAATCCCCATTGGAGAAAAGGTGTTGAAACTATAGTTGGGATCAGTGGAAGCGCTGCTAATTTTTGCTTCCCAGCAAACATTTGACAGGGCACACAACTCCTGGCCTTTGCTCCTACCTGTAAAAATAGTGTGGGCCAATAACATCCTACCCTTAAAATCTTATATGTTGTTGGTCTTCAAGCATAATGTCCTCCACAAAATCCTGTGTGAAACTGGTCAATGATTCCTTCAACCTCTGATTCTATTAAACACAATAGAAAAATATTAAGTGGGTCTTTCCAATATAGATTTGCATTTATGATATAGTACTTGACTACTTTCAATTTGAGAGTTTTACACCGACTTTTGGAGAATGTTGTTGGACATTCAAAATGGATCAAGAAATTTATAATGTCCTGATACCAATTTGATAACAAAATTTTTCATCAATGTGTATGGGGTTGATCTGATCTGAAGGTAAAGGTTCTTGTGGATTCTTTTCTTCTGGGTGAAGGGAAGGTTCTTGTGAATTCTCCCCTTCTGCAAGAACAAAATGTTCTTGTGTATTCTTCTTATCTGAACTTTGAGAAGGTTCTTGTGGATTCTTCTCATTCAAATTTTGGGAAGGTTCCTGTGGATTCTTCCCTTGTATTCCCAAAACAGGATTGATTATGAGCACTTTACAGTTGGATTCAGCTAGAAGCTGAGCTAATCCTTGACCCTTTACTAGCTTTGTGGTTTTGATAGTTAGATCAAACTCCAGAATTTGAGTGATCCATCTACCTCTCTTCCCATTTGATTCAAGATGGGTTAAAACAATCTTCACAACACTATTAGGAACATAAGCAGTAATGGGTGAATGTAGGACATACAGCCTGAATTATTTCAGGGCTTAAATAAGGGCATAGGCTTTCTTCTCAATTATGTCATACTTAAGCTCGGCATCTCTCATAACCTTACTTAAAAAGGCTATGGGTTGGTCATGGGAATTTTCATTCCTTTGTAATAAGACAGCAACAAGGGTTGTTTCTAAGGCAAAGGAAAATATACTGAATGGTTTGGTATAATCAGGGCTGGCCAAGGTTGGAGCTTCATAGATAGACTTCTTGATCCGATCAAATTCATATCTGGAAGAGATAGTCCATTTAACTTCATAGTCCTTCCGGAGCATATTAGTTATGTCTTTTACAATTTCAGCATAATTAGGGATGAATCTCCTTAAAAAATTAATCTTGCCTAGAAAAGCTTGAATCTCCTTCTTATTTCTAGGTAGGGACAATGTTTTAATGGAAGATACACATTTGGGATCAATCATCACTCCTTCCTTTGAGATTATGTGGCCCAACAATTTTCCTTCTTTGATAGCAAACAAAGACTTTTTTGGATTTAGTGATATCCCAAATTTCCTACACCTATCAAAAACCTTCCTCAAATGCTTAAGATGTTTTTGATCAGAATTAGAAAAAACGTTATGTCATCAAGATAAATGACTACAAATTTATTTACCTGGCCCACAAAAGTTATGTCCATAGCTCTCTGAAATGTTTCTCCAGCACTAGATAAGCCAAATGGCATTCTGGAATACATAAATGTACCCCGGGGTGTAGTAAAGGTTATTTTCCCTCTATCTACTGGATCAACATTTACCTTATTATAGCCTGAAAAACCATCAAGCATAAAAAGTCTTTGTGCTCCTAAAACCATTTGAAGTAACTAATCTATTTTGGGTAAAGGATAGTTATCTTTTAGTGATGCTTTGTTCACATTTCTAAAGTCCACACATAGTCTGATTTCTCCATTCTTCTTTCTAACATGAACTAAATTAGCAACCCAATTAGAATACCTAAGAGGGAGAATGATCTGGGTATCTAGCATTTTATTAATTTCATTTTCTATAATTGGTAGAAGAGCAGGATTAATCCTCCTAAGTTTCGGTTGATAAGGTTTTGCTTATGGTTTTAAAGGAACCTTATGTTGTATTAATGAAGTGTCATAAGTCTTTAGATTAGCATAAGTCCATGCAAAAACATCTTTGTAATTTTCAAGTAACTTAAGGTATTGAGTTTTGATCTCTGGATCTAGAGATGCACATATTTTGATGTTTTTAATATCATCATTTGTTCCAATGTTAATTTCTTCATTGTCATCTTGTGAAGAAATTCACTATGGTTTTTTGAGGACATCATTTTGATCGAACAATTTCTCTAAAGGGGTGATACCTTTGGGAATAAAATTGTTGGACAATTGAATGATATCATGATCAACAATTTTTGAATTGAATTTTGAAGTGTCATTTTCATTTTTTTTATGTTCTATCTTCATCACTTTGTAGAACTGAAAATTCGTCTATAACCTACAAAATATATTTCAACTGTTCATCATATCCAAATATCTTCCAGTATTTTAGATTATGTGGGATGGATGGTCTGTATTTGACTTTTATTTGATAGAGCACATTATTCTGATCAGGAATTTTAAAGGAAATAGCAGAAACAGCCAAGGAATCTGCATGAATATTCTGATCTCTTGGAATATAAGTCAAATTAAAAGCATTAAAGAAATTATCAACTGAATCCCAAAATTCACTTTGGTAAGACCTAAGCCTAGGATGCTTGGTCTAGAAAATATTTCTTACTTGTTTGACAATAAGTTCTGAGTCAGTAAAAACACTTAAGTTTTGAACCTTTAAGCTTTTGGTTAATTGTAGTCCTAAAAGGAAAGCTTCATATTCAGCCACATTATTTGTAACTTCGAATTCGAGTTTGCATGATTGGGTAATATTTAATTTTTTTGATGAGATTAAAACTACCCCAGCTCCTACTCCATCTTTTGTACAAGAACCATCAAAGAATAGTTTCCATACATCAGTTTGATTTGGTACAGGACTTTCAATTACATCTTCAATTTTAACTTGAGTTTCATGTGTTTGGTTTGAAGAGAGTTGTAAATAACCAAAATCTTGATCAATTTCATAAGTGGGATGGTTCCTTGGTTGGTTTGCTTTGCAAGTAGTGTGCACAAATCTCACCTCTCTACATAACCTTAGTTGTTCTCCCCCATAAACTAGAATAGTGGAATAAGACATATCCATCTGAAGGGTTCCCCCTAATTTGGCATAGCAAGACCTAGAAAGGAGCATTCCAAATTTGAGAGGGATATTTGTGACAACTATATCAAGCACCACGCTTTTCACTGGAATTTGGGCAAGGGTGACTACTAAATCCTTAATCAATCCTAAGCAAGGCACCCTTTTGGAATCAAAAGTGTACAAATCATGAAAGGATCTAGTTATGTCAAGTTTTAAATGGTCCATGATAGTTTTTGGCATGAGGTTATGTGATGCTCCAGAATCAAGAATACAATTGTATAACATGGAATCATTTTTCTTAAGAGTTACATAGAAAGGAGGCATTATTTCATCGATCATATATGAACTAGGACCAAATATAACCGCTGGTTTTTGTCTTAAATACTAATGATGCCACTTTTAGCATCAACCGGGGTGTTTTGTATCCATTCGGAGACTTGATTTTTATACCCAAGGTTCTTGGAATGTTCTGAAAATGGAATTGGGATTTTAACTCTTTCTAACTCCTTTTCAACATTAAATGTAGTCAAAACATTCTTTTCTTTTGAGTGGTATCAGTTGACTGATTTAATGGTCGAATAATAGTTGTTTGAGTCTCAACATCTTTAGTACGGGGTTCAAGTATTGGAGGTTCCTTAGGAGGTCTTCCACTACTAGGTCTAGGCCTCATATCATATCTTTTGTTCAACTCTGCAACTAGGAATTCAAAGAAGGCATGGTATTTGGAAACCTGTGAGGATTCTTGATCTTCTTGAACCTGTTTTTGTTGTGTGAGGGGAATAATAGAAATCTGATCAGGATAATTGTCCACATTATTAATGTCTTCAGTGATATTCATAGTATTGTCATTATGTTGCTCATCATCTATCAGTAAAGGAGTTGGAACCTGTTGATTGTTACTAGGTCTCTGAAGAATTTATAATTGTGGATTTCTTTTATATTGACCTTGATTTTGATTTTGGGGTCTAGTAATTGTTTGTTGAACTGTCCTAGGTTGAGTCTCAATCTTGGAAATCCTATTGGACAGATTTCTAAAAAGTGAAGTTATTTCATCTATTTTAGAATCTTCATTTTTAATTTTAGAGGAAGTAGAGGCCTCTTGACTAGTTTTAAGTTTTCTCTGTGTCTTTTCCTCTTTAGCATTTAAAGTGGTTGAGGCAAATCTATTTTATTCTACCTCTATAGCATTAGTTTGCATATATTCCAGAGTTCTTGAAGTTATTTCTCTTAACATAACAAAAAATTCATCTTCAAAATCTTTTGAAAATATTGATTTGCTTGCTGCTATAGGGGGTTTACAATCAGCAGGCATATTATAGTAAAGTTTGTTGAACCTTTTGATAAAATCAAAGATAGGTTCACCATACTTTCTTCTAAGTTCATCAAACTCATTTAAAAATTAAAGAGCATCTTTCTTCACTCCCCATTGATTCTTAAATATATTTGTTAGTTCTTCCCAGTTTCTAATGGAATTTGCAGGTAACTACCTAAACCAAGTTCTTACATTTCCTTCAAGATACTGAACAAACAACCTCATGTATACATTTTCTTGTTCTATGTTCATGTTGTCCACAAAGTCTAGGAAAGCTTGAATATGGTCTTCAGTTGAAGGATCAGTTTCTCCATTATACCTAGGGAGATGTTTCAAATATCCATTAGGGAAATCATCAAGGACTTGTGGTAAAACTAAAGCTGCATATATTGCTTGTACAATGGGTTGGAATGCCATAGTAGAAGAGGATGTATGAGATGTTTTTGAAGATGATTATGAGAAGGAAGAGGAAGATGGTGATAGAGGGGGCAAATTACTATGTGGGGGTGAAGAAGGAGGAGATAGAGAAGGTGGAGACTTCATGAATGATTTTAGAGGAGTTTAATTACCAACTTGTGGACCTTGAGATTGAATATCCTCTTTTGTTTCAAAAAGTGGATTTGATTATACAAAAAAGGTCCCTTCAGGTTGTCTAGAGGTAGAAGATTTAGGTTGTTCAAAAGTCAAATGAAATGAATAAGTGTTGGGGGAAATAAAGTCTGTAGCTGTGTATTCTGGTAAGTGAACACCCAGGTCAGATTCAAATTTAGGAGATCCTAGTGGAAGTGGGGGTTCTAGATGAGATTCAAGTGAATGAATAAGGAAAGTTGATTTGAAGCCAGCTCCCCTATCGAGGAGTTCAGCAACCCTAGGTGTTAAATGAGAGTAATCTGGATGGGATGTAATGTTACTATAGGGATCAAATTAGATTATATCTTCCATGTGTAAGGCTGAAGTGGAAGAAGATGATTGATTTCTTCTTTTGGAACTAGCCTTTCTCAGGAGTTTCTCTGGATCTAATAGAGGACTAATTGTGCCAGATTCAAAATGGGATCTAGTGTGCTTAAAAGGTGTGGGTTTGACACAGTGGAGTTTCCAGGTGAAATATTTTGAACAATATAGATCTTTAGTCACCTTAAAGGAATAGGATATTTATCATTTCCATAGGAAAACTTAATGAAATTCAAGTCACTGGCAACGACGCCAAATTGATGTTGTATATCTAAGATGATAATGGTCAACTATCATGCCAGGGCATCTAAGATAATTGTTTTGGGGGTTTTGTTTTAATTTGGAAGACCAATGTAGGAGATAGATTTAAAATAGTGAGGCTTAACCTTTTGAATAATATTAATATCTAAACAAAGGGTTGTTATTAAAATTCACACAATGATTTTACCTTGTAAGATGGTGGCAAGCAAAAACAGAGAAATGATATGATTATCACAGTCTTCAGATTGAAAATTAAATAATCATAAGTATGAAAACCTTTAAACTATGTTCAGAAGGTTTAACAGAATATTCTTAAGCTTACAAAAAATGTTGATGATTTATTGATTTAGAGGGAATTAATTAAACGAATCGTTCATTAATTCATTCTCGTTATAGATTATCACTTTAGAAGCTTATAGGAATAGATTGAAACCCAATTATTCCTGCCCAGTTATCTTCGTAAGACATAAGAATATAAAGAAAAACATAATAAATAATACTGGAAAAATTTACAGGAAACAAAAAACTGTGTAAATAAGAATTCAGAATTCTTTGCTTTTATATTAATGATCCAGAAAAGTCAAGTACATTTGAGGCTTAAAAATGCTTCTTCAAAGGTGAAAACCTTGATAACTCATGAAGAGAGTTATTTATACAACAATAGAACTGAGAAAATATCCTAAATTGTTTTTACAAGAATTGATTATTAAAAAATCAAAAATCAAAACTGATAGTTCATCTGGCACTATTTTGGTGCTGAGGTGTTGATGATTGTCGCTGGAAAAATTGAAAATTGTTGAAGCTAGCTAATTGTTCCTCCAAAAAATGAATGTTGTTCGATTACCTTCTAGTTGAGTAAATCTGTCAATTATTCACAGTTTTTCTTATCTGGGATAGAAATCTTGGTTACCCTCCTATAAACTTCATCCATCTCTGTATATTTAATAAAAGTGGGTTTTACTAAAAATATGTGTCTGATTTCATTCAAAATAAAGAAAGTGTCCTTGAGTGTATTTACTATAAGTGTTGGTGTTTCTGAACCTCTTATGTTTCAAAATGAAGCTGCATGTTTTCCCACCTCTGTCATCTTTTGAACATAATCCTCAATTGGCATTAATTTGTCATTGATCACAAGCATAGAGGGTAAACCCTTGCTGGTCAATAGTTCTATCCTACTGAAAAACCTATGAAGTATGGTATAGACATTGCTGCACTTTTCCTGTAGCTGAAGGATGAGGTTTTTCTTGGTGATGATCTTCTTTACCTCCAATAGAGTTGTTGTTCTCTCACTTATGCCTAATTCCTCAAGTTCATAGCTACCTTTGGAGTTTAGGAACTTGATTATATTAGAGGCAATTTCTGCAATATCCTCAAGCTCTTTGGTAATGGTTTCAACTACTTCTTGGGCTTTCTCTAAACCCAATTTGTTTCCAATGAAGATTCCTTGAGTTCCCTTTGTAGTACTTCAATATGACCTTTGACTCTGTTCAACTCAGTTGCATATGAACTGTTTGCTACTAACTTCATAAGTTGTAACTCCTTGAGTTCATCCTTTAGTTTCTTAATTTCTCATGTCTGGTTAGACATGTTCTAAACAGCTTCAATAAGTTGTTCAACTCCTTCTATTGTGCCTGTAGTTGATTTTGTAGCTGAAGTAGAAACTTTGGTGGTGGGAATTGCTGTAAGGGGGACTATATCCATTGGAGTGTGAGCCTTGTTAACAACTTCCTCTTTTTCTTGACCATTTTCTCCATCTGCTTCTCCATTTGTTTGATCTACAGATTTTATTCTATGATGAGCTTCATCTTGTCAGACTTCTGAGTTTCTATCTCCTCAATTTCTTTGGCCATTAGGTCCTCAGAAGCTGGAAATTTCAGCTACTTCTTTAATGTTGCAGCTTTAGAATTCTTTTTCTTAATAAGCTCTTCTGCAGTGTTTATGTTTGAGGGATCATATCCCATCTTCAGCACTAGATTCTCCAAGGATTGAATATTGGTGTCCTTTGCTAATGAGGAGAATTTCACCAGCTTAGGTTTTGACTGAGTGTTGGCCAATGTAACCTGCATTTTTTACAAACTCATGGAAATTTTTGCCAAGGTGGAAGCAATCACCTGCCCAGTTTGTTTGTGCATCTCAATTTGATCAATTGGATGCACATCCTTCACATTGAACTAAAAACAGGTTTGCTTTTGATATTGAGCAGTAGTCCTAGGTTGTGGAACCTAAGCCTGCAATTAAGCCAACTATATTTTACCCTTCTCAAAGTCAAAGACTGAAAGAAGTCTGGCTTGAGAACTGGAGGAATGTTTCCAAAACTGTGTGTAGGTGTTCAACTTCAACTCTTCATTCTTCTTTTTTATCTCACTGAAAACATGAAAAATGTCTTCCCCCTTGTCCTTCTAAGTGCTTCCAATGGTATGGGTTACCTGTTGTTCCTGAGAAGTAGTGTAATGAGTTTGGGACTATGTAGACAGTGCACTCGACTATGTATGGAGCATAGTCTCTCCAAGTCCATCAAATGTGGTTTTCAAAGATTCATGTGTTGCACCTACCATCACAAAGATTCTAGGTCTCTTCTTTTTGTGCACAATCTTAAAACCCTAGCTTGATGCTTCAGTTGTAGGGGATGACTATTCTTCCCTCCCTCTCTTAGCTATCTTTTCTTGTGCAAGTGGAGTTTGCACGTTTGATGTAGAAACAGCCTCTTAGAGGGTGTTCTCTGCCCATTCCAACTAATTTTTATATTGTTCTATCTCAAGCCTAGCTGTGTGATGATATGCTGTAAATTTTTTCTCCACCCTTAACTTGGAAACGACTCCCATTGGGTCATAAGACCAAGTGAAGTTGAGACCAAACCTCATCTCCTTTAGTAATTTGTCTGCTTCCTCTCCTGCAGCCCTAGTGTTACAGATGAATGGACGAACTTGGGCCTTCAACTTGAATTGTGATTTCTTATTTGCAGCCATAAAGTTCACTTCATCTACATTTAACCTCTGCCTTATACATTCTAGTGAAAAAATTCTGACAGGAAAGTACTTGGGAAGTTTGTAGGGTGGAAGCTCACAACCATAAACCCTGATCTCTATGTAGTTTTGGTAGCAATGCCAATCCCCTATTGCAGCTTGATCAACCAACTGTAATACTTTGAAAATATCCTCACGAATCCTTGGTACTGGAGTGCTACTCATAAGACTGATAGCTAGATGAATAAATAGTTCTATGAACTATTTATATGTAAACTCTTCCTTCTTCATCCCCATTAAAGTCAAGAATATCACCGATTGTTGATTTCCTTCCTCATCTAGCTTCTGTAAAGAAAATGGGAATTTGTCTCCCTGAAAATATATAAAAAGGTAAATAAGTAATGAAGCATACTTGAATACTTCTTCAGTATTAAACCTAACAAATTGCTCATGTATGGCTTCAGCTATGAAATGACTGAAATCATAAATAATAGCGAGTTTGGAATCAACAAAAAATGTGGATAAGAAACCAAGGATGGCTTCACTGACATATTGATCAGAGTTATAACCAAGCAGATAGGACAAAATAGTGGTGATTTCTTTTAGGCAGAGGACTATCAATAGTTAGAAAGAGTTCAAGGGACTGGGATCTTTTAGTAAAGTCTAGTTTTTGATAGGCTTCTATAAGGTTGTCATAGGAAAAAGGATGGGTTGGTGTAGTAGTAGGGGCTTGCAGCATTTTTTAAATGGAATTAGAATTAATTGAACAAAGGATTTCTCTTGTTGGTGAAATAATCGCTCTTTGGCTGGAATCATAAGATTCATGGCATTTTCTTACAAATTCAGGTGCTTTGTGTATCTGAGGGTGTTAAATTGGCAACTAGGGCCAAACTTCATGTGGGTCATCTTATTCATGGCTAATAATATTTTTATTAGATTCCTCTCATCGAGAGGTGTAGGATTGATCTAAATATCATCTGATTCCAATAAGTATTTATGGAGATATGAATTTATTTTGATTATGGAATTATTATCAAGACGACCTACAACTCATGTAGGCTCAGAAGCCCAACAGTCTCATCTATTCAAACATCAACATTGTGTATAAATACAGGAGGACTTTTCCTCATTTTCACTCACTCATCTCATCAGATCTCTCTCTCTCTACTGCACAGAAAAGAGTCTCTTCTCTACTACGCAGAAAAGGGTCTCTCTCTCACACATGTGGAAGGAAGTTGTTGAACCTGAAGTTGCAACTGCAGATCCAAAGTTTGACCAGCATTGACCATCAAATCTCCTCCTCAAAACTCTGTTGTAGGTCCATCTAGATCTCCTCTAAAGGCCACATTTTTTGGTGGTGGAATCAAGCCGATTCGACAGTCGGTTTGTGAGATATGGACTACCCTAGTTTTGATGATGAAGTCACTAATGCTGATGCTGCTGATCTAGGGTTTGCTACTGTTGATATAAATCAGATTTATTGTACTATTTCTCTCTGCTGAATTATTGAAGATAAAAAGAAGATTTGATCAAAGGGTTTCCCCACACATTGTGGGGGATGGTCCCTGGCTAAGGCGCCACATCTTGTGTCTCTTGTCTTGGCTTGTTTTCTGTTGATCGTTTAATGTTCTATCTGCACTTTACTTTATGTACATGTGATTTCTAATCTGTGGAATATAATAAGAAAAAGAAGTAAATTATTATAAGCATAAAACATACCATAACTTAACATGGTATCAGAGCTGAGGTGAAGACAAATCCCAAGCAAGAGCAAGAGCAATCAACGAAGAGAAGATTGGCAAGGCTATCCTAAAAGAACTATGGGGTCCTCAACACTCTTTCCTGCTAAAGACAAGCTCTGTGAGAAATCTGACTATCACGGATGGAAGATGTCTATCGATCTAACCCTAGAAGATCAAGGAGTGTTGGACCATGTAAGAGGCAATATTGTTGAGCCTCCATCAAATGCATCCATTGGTGCCTAGAACAAATGGAAAAATGGAGAAGTCAAAACAAAGAAGATCATTCGGGACTCTATCGACAAGCACTTGGTGGCCTACATCTCTAAATTGAACACCTCCAAGGAAATTTACGATAGACTGGTGAGTTTATTTAAAGTTAATGATGCAAATCAAGTTTTGTTTCTTAGAAATAAGCTGAGGGAAATAAAGAAGGGTAAATATGAGAGTATGCAAGCATACTTCTTAAGAATCAATGAGATCAAGAACGATCTCCTATCTATTGGGGAGAATATTATTGACAGAGAAATGGCACTCACGACTCTTGGAGGATTACCATCCGAATGGTACGTGTTCAGGACTACTCTTCTGAACAATAATGTAATTCCTGGTTTTGAGGAATTAATGGCTAGATGCATTCAAGAAGAAACAAGGGTAGAAGAGCAAGAAAAGCCCTTGTCTAAAGGTCCTAATGCTACCTTTTCTTCTCATGTTAAGAAAATAAATAATTTTGGGTCTAAATCGAAAAGAAAGGCTAGACCTAAGGGTGGAAGAAAAGGATGATGTTACATTTGCAATAAGATGCCCTAATAGAAAGGACTCTCACCGAGACAATGATCAAAATCTCTCCCACGATAATCAAAGAAATGCAAATCTAATAGTAGAGGTAAAAGGAGTGCTGGAAATCAAGTAAGAGGACAACCATTCAAGAAGGCTAGAAATTCTAGGTATGAATCTAACATTGTTGGTAATAAGTAGGATGAATATTATCTACAAGCTGCTCTATCTACCTCTACTCCTTTGGACTCAATGAGAATTTGGTTCATTGATAGTGGTGCCTCAAGGCACTTCACTGGTTACAAAGAAGTTCTCCATAATCTGATAGAGAAAGAAACTAATTTGGAAATTGTCCTTGGAGATGACATGAAATACCCCGTGAAAGGTGTAGGCAATGTTTCTCTCAAATTGAATCAAGGTAATACGATCCACTTACAAGATGTATTATATGTACCTGATCTCAAAAAGAACCTGGTATCCATCTCAGCAATGGAAGACAAAGGCTACAAGGTAACCTTCAGCGATGGCAAGGTACATATATGGAAAAATAATGTTAAAAATGCTTTCATTCTTGGTTTTTGAGTTGATTCTTTATATCAGGTCGGTGGAAGTCCGCTAGGTGTCATGTATTGTGACACAACTTTTTAGTTCGAACTTTGGCATCGAAGGTTTTCCCACCTTCATTACAAAGCTCTACTTGATGTAAGATAGATGGTAACAGGGGTGCTTGAATTCTGAGTAGAGAAAGAAGGTGTATGTCCAGGATGTGCCGAAGGAAAGCTCAAAAGGGGACCATTTCCCTCAAGTCAAAGAAAGACCTCCGATATATTACAACTAGTTCACTCAAACATATCTGGTATGATTCCGGTGAACTCCTTGGGAGGATATTCATATTATCTTACTTTTAAAGATGACTATTCTTAAAATACATGGATATACTTCTTGAAAAAGAAGGATGAAGTATTCTCTTGGTTTTGACACTTCCAAGCCCTGATCGAGAAGAAAACCGAAAAGAATATCAAGATCTTAAGAATTGATAATGGGATTGAATATGAATCTAACGTGTTTCATTAATTTGTAAAGAGGTTGGCATCAAGAGGGAGACTACTACACCATATACCCCTGAACATAATGGTGTGGCGGAAAGGAAAAACTGTATGATTATGGAAGCTTTCTGGGCCATGCTACATGATCAAAGACTTTCGAAGTTCTTATGGGTTGAAGCTGCAAACACCGTCGTATATGTACAAAATAAATGCCCTCATCAAACATTGGGTTCCAAGACTCTTGAACAAATGTTCACTAGTAAGAAACCTGATGTTTCTCATTTTAGAATTTTTGGAAGCCCTGTATATTTTCATGTGCCGAAAGAGAAAAGAAATAAATTGGGTGCATCTGGAAAGCAAGCAATTTTCATGGGCTATGGTGAAAATACTAAAGGCTATATAATATATGTAGACAGTCAAAGGGAAGTCGTGATTAGTCACGATTCCACTTTTGGCGAAGATATGGCTCTCAGCAAGGTGGACAATCTTCCAACTTTGAGGAGCTCTCAAGAAGTTGACACCAAGGAACCAAAAGAAAAGGATGATGAATCAATGCCTGATGTGGAAGAACCAATGGATCTGATTGATCCTCCTCCACATGAGCCTTTCTCTTCCAGGAAAAGGCCTTCATGGCTTAAGGGGCTACTTGATGATGCTGAAGGACATATTGCACCCCGAGGAACCTTTCATGAAAGTAAGAAACCTAACAGGTATCAGGGATACCTGACCATCATGAGCACAATTATACAAAATGAGCCTTCATTATTCACAGATGCCATCAATCATCAAGTATGGAAGGATACTATCACTAAAGAATATGAGTCTATTATAGAGCATGATGTCTGGGAAGTAGTTCCCAGACCCTAGGACAAGACAGTTGTCACATCAAAATGGCTTTACAAGATAAAGCATGCAGCAGATGGAAGTACAGAAAAGTATAAGGCTCATTTTGTTGCTCGTAGTTTCTCCCAGAAGGATGGTATAGACTATGATAAGATATTTGCACCTGTTTCCACATATACGACCATCCACTCGATCATAGCCCTTGCATCTTCATAAGGATGGAACCTACATCAGATGGATGTCAGACCGCATTCTTGCATGGTTCAATCAAAGAAGAGGTCTACGTGGAGCAACCCGAAGGATTTGATATTTATGATCGAAAATATCACATATGCAGGTTGAAGAAGGCTCTCTATGCACTGAAGCAAGCACCCCGAGCATGGTATGAGAGGATTGATAGCTACTTGATGAAGTTGGGATTCACTAGGAGTGAAGTCGATCCTAACCTCTACTTTAAGGTTGAAAATGACAAACCTCTCATATGGGTGTTGTATGTGGATGACCTCTTTCTGACAGGTGCAGACCCTCTCATTCACAAATGTAAGAGGGAGATGGCTTCTAAATTTGAAATGAAGGACCTAGGACCGATGCACTATTTCCTAGGACTTGAAGTGTGGCAGAAACCAAGGGAAATTTTCCTATCTCAAGGAAAATATGTGGTGAAAATATTAGAAAGATTCGGTATGGTGGACTTCAAGCCTGTAACTATCCCGATGGAGCTTGACTTCAAGAAGTTAAGCGGTAGTGTTACTAGACCTGTTTTACAAAATGCTACCAAGTATCGGCAACTCGTCAGAGCATTAATGTTCTTAGTGAACTCCTGTCCAGATATATGCTTCGTAGTCAACACGTTGAGTCAACATATGGTTGAAACCCACCACATACAATGGATTGGTGCCAAGAATCTGTTAAGACATCTTCGAGGCACAATCACTTATGGGTTAAAATACATTACTGGAGATGTGAGACTACTTGGATACACAAATGCTGATTGGGAAGGAAATATGGAGGACCGTAAGAGCACTTCTAAGTGTTGTTTCTCCTTGGGATCTGCTTCGATATCCTGGATGAGCAGGAAGCAAAAGTCGATGGCCTTGAGCACCACCGAAGTAGAGTATATTGCTGCTAGCATGGCCTCCTGTGAGGAAGTCTGGTTGAGAAAGCTCTTCAGTGCGCTGTTTGGATTTACATTGGATACCACCATGATCCTATCTGACAACCAGAGTGGGGTTTGTTCATTAGAGAATCTTGTATTTCATGATCGCTCCAAGCATATCAATATCAAGTACCACTATATGCAAGATATGGTGCAGCGAGGAGCTATAAGGCTCCAACATATTGGTATAGATGAACAGGTCGCTGACATTATAACAAATCCCCTTGGGAAAGTAAAATTCCTGACTTTCCGAGAACAACTTGGAGTTGTTCAAAGACCCTCTGATGAGGGTCTTGTATGATGCATTGACTTTTGGAGCTCCAGGGGGGTGCGGGTTACTTCTTGGAGCAACATATGACCACATGATGATTCACTATCCCCTAGTGGTATACATGTACACCCCATGGCAACTATGTAGCAAGATTGATGTGTTCTCCGGTGAGGCCTGGATTGATGTGTTCTCCATGGTGATTGTAGCAGGATTGATGTGTTCTCCTGTGAGGCCTAGATTTATGTGTTCTCCATGGAAATTGTAGCGGGATTGATGTGTTCTCCTGTGAGGCCTGGATTTATGTGTTCTCCATGGCGATTGTAGCAGGATTTATGTGTTCTCTTGTGAGGATAGGATTGATTAGTTCTCTTATTGAGGCATCCTACCCATGCAGTCTAGGACTCATGGGAAGTACCTCTCATCTGATCAATGAGAAAGGAAATGGAGTTAGGGACCATAGTAGTACCGGTGGACGCATCACTATATCTACCATACTCCCTACACTAGGATGACCTCCATTGATCTAGGATCAATGATATTGGTCTGGGACCAGTGGTAGGAGTGGTACATTCTATGACACTGACTTCGAGTTGGTTGTTACTAGTTTGGGTCCAGTGGTACGCACTCTGAGACTGACTTTGAGTTAGTGGAGGATTTTATTGGTCTGGGACCAGTGGTAGGAGTTGTACATACTATGACACTAACTTCGAGTCAATTGAGACTGGTATGGGACCAGTGGTACATACTCTGAGGCTGACTTTAAGTCAGTATGATACACCCTTGATAATTTCTTCTTCTTCATAATTCAGACAAAAGCATAGCAGAACAAAACAAAGTAGAGTAGAGCAGTACAGATCAGTACAAGGCAGAACAAGACAAAGTAGAACAGGCAGAATAGAGTAGAGCAGGGCAAGGGTCAAGCTGTACAGGGCAGTGCATTTGATGAATGAATAGTAGTGATCGATAGACAGATTGCAAATGAAGTTATCCCTAGTTGAGAGGGAGTGTTAAACTGGAAACTAGGGCCAAACTTCATGTGGTCATCTTATTCATGGTTAATAATATTTTTATTAGATTCCTCTTGTCGAGAGTTGTAGGATTGATCTAAATATCATATGATTCCAATAAGTATTTATGGAGATATGAATTTATTTTGATTATGGAATTATTATCAAGCCGACCTACAACTCATGTAGGCTCATAAGCCCATTAATCGCATCTTTTCAAACATCAACGTTGTGTATAAATACAGGAGGAATTTTCCTCATTTTCACTCACTCATCTCATCACATCTCTCTCTCTCTACTGTGCACAAAAGAGTCTCTTCTCTACTGCGCAGAAAAGGGTCTCTCTCTCACACATGTGGAAGGAAGTTGTTGAACCTGAAGCTGCAACTATAGATCCAAAGTTTGACCAGCATTGACCATCAAATCTCCTCCTCAGAACTGCGCTATAGGTCCATCTAGATCTCCTCTGAAGGCCGCATTTTTTGGTGGTAGAATCAAGCTTGACTGCCCTAGTTTTGATGATGAAGCCGCTAATGCTGATGCTGCTGATCTAGGGTTTGCTATTGTTGATATAAATCAGATTTATTGTACTATTTCTCTCTGCTGAATTATTGAAGATAAAAGAAGATTTGATCAAAGGGATTCCCCACACATTATGGGGTTTGTCCCTGGCTAGCCGCCACATCTTGTGTCGCTTGTCTTGGCTTGTTTTTTTTCAATCGTTTAATGTTCTATTTGCACTTTACTTTATGTACATGTGATTGCTAATTTGTGGAACATAATAAGAAAAAGAAGTAAACTGTTATAAGCATAGAACATACCATAACTTAATAGAGGGAAAATGTAGTGAGGCAATTGGGAATCCCAGAGTCCTATTTCATCTATCTCGTCAATTAGTTGATCTTCCATTTAGCAATAGATTTCATATAAATAAAATTGAGAAGAAGTCTTAATGATTTTACAATCTCTGTTGTCGAATGGGGTATGATGGAAGTCAACTTGTGGATCAATCAAAGCATTTGGGACTTCTGCAAGCTATTTTCCCTTGGGAGGCATTTTTCAAACAAATTGCAAACTAAAATTGACACAAACTAGTCTGAAAGAGAGTGATTACAGTAAAAATAGATAACTAACAAAATAGGTAAGTGGACCTGGATTTCAGCCTCCCGAATAGGACAAGTAATTACTTAATGTCAGACAGTGGTCAAATTGTAGGCAAAAAACATTCAATGATCACTTTAGTTGTAGAAATGGATTGTGTAACCGTTCTCATGAATTAACAAGGTTTATAAATTAAACAAATGGAGCGGGGGTGGCAATGAATGTTTGAATTTTGCATTAATACCCAATGGGATTAATTAACAGGTCTTTGAATCATAAATTCGCGAGAGCGACATTGAATGGGTAATAGATATGCATTAGTTGATTGGACGGTATGCATGAGGTGGAGTGTGACATAAAGCACAACATTAAGTGGTGGTAAATGGTCACTTGATATACCGCGTTCGGGCGTAAGGTGAGGCGATAAGTAGTTTTGGGATTTTAAGTCCCGAAACACTACAAAGAAAAAAAGGTTGTTTATGCCGGCGGTATTGGAAACTGCCCATTTCGGACCCCCCCCCCCCGCCCCCCCCCCACCAATAAAGTTCAGACAGTGAATGAGGGCCGAGGAGGGATGTGGGCCATCAGATCTTGGGTGTACATGTGGGATGAAAGGTGAGGTGGGGGGTATTTAACACATGAGTGAAAGTGATGGTGGGGTCATGATTTTAAGGGCGGATGTGACAACTGTGGATTATGGCGAATAAATGGATGAATGGAAATATTTATGAAACAACATTGCAACTTTTAAAACTTTACGTTAATTCAAACCCATCATCGAATATATGTTTTTCCAATGTTATAGCTTAGGATAAAAACATTTGATGCTCCAATTACATTTCACATGTCTACCCACCCCTTTTACTCCTAACGTTTTCACTTATTTTTCAAAGTGCATTTAAGCTAGCAACTAAACATTTCATTTTTATGCCTAATCTACCTCTATCCCTTATTTCCTCCATTAGTCAGTTTAAACTATTGAGCCAATTTTATTTTCTACCTACTGCTACCCATGGACAAAAATTTAATACAATTCCAATCATGATTAAACTGGATAACTGGATTGTAAAAACTAGTGTGGCATTTTAAACAAACTGCACACAACTTTTATTTGCAAAAGTAAACTAGACTAAAGTAGTGGCAATTAGATTTTCAACACTTTTAGAGTTTATTGTTTTTGTTTTTCTTTCTAACCTAACATTTTATTTTTGTCTTCATTTTTTAGGGCATCTATTCTAACATTTTATTTGATATGGACATATTTATCAAAATATTTCCTAACATTTTTTATTCAATATTCTTTTTGTCCATATCCTAGCTTAACATTTTTTGAAATATATTTTCATTTTTTGACTAATTGATTCTAACTTACCAAAACCAAAAAAAAAAAATCTACGACACAGCATAATAGGAACAAAAATATCATAAACATATCAGCCATAAAATCCACATATACACCAGTACATTTACACTTGAAAATCAAGGGAGTGAGTTTCTCATTAATGAATGCAATAAACCAGCCGGAGATGGGGCTACACTTTCCACCTGACCATATATTGGCTAAGCCAAATCTATCTTCAGCCAATCACCCTCATGCCATATTCCAAGCATGAATGTGGGGCTTAAACCAAAAGAACCAACTAGGGCATATCGAGGCTAAACCACCTCACCCTCATCAATAGAAACCAGGCTTTACCGTAATCCATCCTGGATCACTAGGCCAACACAATGAATACATCATAATAGGATTTACCATGATCTCCACTCGATCACTAGGCAAAACAAGCATGGATGTCACCTGATCTCTCCACCTACACCATGAGGAATTTTCATGTCTCCTAATCTCTCATGCTTTACCGCAATCCCAACCCGGATCATTAGGCCCTAAATCAAGACCCACTCTATAGGCTTTACTACATATCCCAAACCCAGGATTACTAGGCCCAATACAGAGAAAACCACCTCTTTTCTTTACTGTATATCCTTCCATTCACCTACAAGGATTCCTAGGCCCACTGAGGCAACACAATCTTGGCTTTACCGCAACCCACAATTTGTCGCAGGGGTCACTAGGCCAGTGGATTTACTGTGATCCACAGTCTAGTTCAAGGACCACTAGGCCATGTTATCTATCATTTAGAGATCTACCCCACTAAGCTTTGAATCCATCCAGAAATTCAGCTCAACCAAAACATGAGAACCCCATCACACCATGGGTATCTGGAAATGGCAAGGCTAGGCTGAAAAACATAGTTACACCTGGAAAAACCCATGACATGATAGAAAATAACCACATGCATGCCAAATCTATCAAGGAAAATATGCATGCAAGTTGATACCTGTAATGAAGCCTGTTATATCTGCTTGATCCTTCCTTTCGATGCCTCTTGCCTTCTTTGTCTTTCTTTCTCCAATTCCAAAATTGATCCAAGAAAATTCTAAGCGACCAAGAGTGAGAGACAGGGAAATAATAATGAGAGAGCTCCAAAACTTGACTGAAAAAAGGTTACCAACTAATCCTCGGAATCCTTTTTATGAATGAGGCCTCTATTTTCTTCATTTTCCATTATTTTCCTTCAATTTCCTCCTCACATGCAACCTGTGACCTTTCACTTTTGTTTTCTCCTAATTTCCATTATTTTCATAAATAAATGTGTTAAAAATGCCATTTTTCCTTTCCAAAGCCTTATCCATTTGCTTTGCCAATTTCCTTAGAAAAAACAATCAAATGAACACCATACACTAGGATGTCTTTCCCAACATCATCTTGGAATAAGTGTCCCATCAACCGTGGTTATTTTTTTAACTTTTATTACATGGAATTTTCACCAGGGTTGTTATGCCAAGTAATATGCTTTCAACCAATCATATCTTGGATTGTAAACTTCAAAAACAACCTCTTGAAAACCCTAAATTTTTTGAGGAAATGAGTTATCAATAAATGGCATGGAGTCAATATGAGAATCTTGTAAGGGAAAATGAATCTGATCATATTCAAAAGGCTTGTCAAGATAGTGAGAACCTGACATAACCATCAAGGAAGGCTAAAGTGCCTAAACTACTTGACAAGTATCTAGACAGTGAGATGATAAACCATAAATATTTTGATGCAAAACAATTATCATCTAATATAATTGTGGGAAAATGATTAGTGAAATGGCAGTTACTAGAACCAACATGTTGATCAGATTGACAAATTAAGGCATAAGATTCTTTGTTAGTAGACAAAAAATATAGATCGGTTTGAACAACTTTACAAATTATTTTATCAATAGAATCATCCTCCTTGCATTTTATATGTAATAAATCATTTCCTTGTAATTGGTTACAAGTTGAACCACCATCACAATCATCAAAATAACTGAAAATGAATGCTAGTATAGAAAACACATGAAATCAATCAAGATACAATGGGTAATCATGTATATCAGATAGAGGAATTTGACTTGCCAGATAACTCAAGAATTCACTAACATTGAAGAGGATATCTGATGACATGAAGAAAATGATTAGCATTATAACATTCGCAAGAAAGACTAGTAGTTTATTATTTTCAGACATATTTGATAGGCATGAATCCTTTGACCTATGATAATATTTAAAATGATTAGCTTCATAACCCTATGTATCCATGAAATATATACACTCCAAACCTGAGTTTGATATAAGGGATTTTCATGAAGATAAACTAATTGAAATAGACTTCTCAATCCAATCATAAACGGAATCTTGAGAAATAGAAAGGTTATATCTGAAGTACCATAAATCTCTTAAGAAAGAGTTTGAAACCAGTGAAACCATGCAAATAAAAGAACTTTGTGAGTAAATCCATATCTAACTTTGTTCATGAATCTCATCAGGATTGTGAGAACCTAACATAACCATCAAAGAGAGTTTAAGTGCCTCGACATCCTAACAAGTCCAAAAAATTTCAAGGATTGTAGAATTGCATTGTAATGATTGAATCAAATAATGCATGGTGTGTGGACAACTACTACTAATAATTGCAACAAGATCACTACTATCAAGATGGTAGCCACCTACATCATTGATTTTATAAGATTTTTCAACTCTGACATACATATTACCCAAGATATAAGGTTATTCTAAATACACATGTAAGGATGGATATACTAGACAAATCTCATGAGTAACCTAAATTGAATAATTTTCTTCATGCAAGACTAGAAATGATAAGGGATGGAATGGACACTTGATGGCCTCATTACCATTTTATTCATCATGGATAACCTCATTACCTTGTGTCAATCCAAAACTCAACTCATTAGATGATGAACTTGAAGAGCATGGAGTATCTTCTTCACAAGTTAATTCATTGCAAATAGTAAGGCACAAGGGATAGTGAGATGAAGAGGAATTTTCCATAAGAATATTTTCTTTGACTAAATTAGATTCTAGATCTAAAACTTTCAAGTCAAAATATTCTTAAGAAAATGAAATATCAGTTGGTGAACTTGGGCATTCATCACCATATACATCAGCATAGTCATGATTATCAGAGTGATGGTTGGCCATGACTTTAGATGGATTAGGAAAATTAATTTCATTTGATTGACTACTAAGATTACTAGATTCAATATCAACCAATAATGGAGAAACAACATCTTCACATAGAGGACATTGAAAAAGAGAATAAATATCAAAAGAATATTCTCATTTTTGCTCCTCTACTTGTGAAATGTAACTACCTTTCACTTGATCACAACTTGAAGTAGCAAATTGAAAATATGAAGAGTTTGAAAGAGACTTGTCAAGTAGATCAAGGGATAAGGGGTTATGAGAATGGGATAATAGAGGAGGAGAAGCATCCCTTGAAAAGGCCATGCTTTCAATTAAATCAGATTCAAGATTGAAGTTATGAGTGTTAATATCATCTTGAGGAGGTATGGGATTTGTCTTCACCCTAGGCTTCACGAACCATTCCAAGCATTCCTCCATTGGATCAAGATCATGGGAAGTGGATGAAGGATTAAGAGACATATAAAAAATTCTATTTCCGTATTTCCCAACTTCAACATCATCACTAGGAGGCACCCATATTGGTACTAATAAAGGAGGATGATAAGGAATAAAAGGAATAGTAGGTTCCTCCTATGAGATTAGAGGTGTCTCATGGTTTACCAAAGTTGGGAGAGAAAAAATATCAGGGGGTATAGATCATAATGTAAATATATTTGAACCAAACAATCAAACTTTATTTTAAATAAATCCCAATCTATATCTTCTCCAGGAAACTCATAACATAAGTGAAGGAATCTATAAGGAAAATCCTTAATTGACTCATCACGCTTCATCCTTAGTTGATTAATCATTTTAAGGACATCTCAGTAATCATACCTATCAAAGGCTTAATGAAGCTCCCTGAGGAATTTTTCAAATAAATGAATGGAAGCATATGGTAAGGTATAACACCATCAGTTAACTCAACCTTCTAGAGTGAAGAAGAAAAGCACACAAGAAAGATCTTCACAATCGATTTCACAAGATTCACAAAACTTGAAAAACTCAAAGATATGCTCAGATATGGATGTATCACCCTCACCATCAAACTTTAATTGAGACAAGTTATAAATGGGTTCATCAGGGATTAAAATTTTATCATTAGATTTATTAGTAAAACTCCTCAGGAGTATGATTTTGGGATGAGCCATTTAAGATAAAAGATTCAAAATAGACTCAATGGGCACAGCTTGTCATCTGGCGCTCCTTCTATCACTATAATGTTGATGGTTCTAGATACCACCAACATACATGGGGTCTCCCTAGTGTGACGTCCCAATTATATCTCACACCATTTGGAGTAGGAGCCCTATCATAGTATCTGCCCAGCCACCATAACTCTAAGGCTTCCCTTGGTTTCAATGGATAAGATAAGATATTATACACATAAACTTTGAACAAAAAATTAAGTTGGCATTGTGAAACACCAATTACAATGTGTCAAAGGAGGCCTTCATGAGAGGGGAGACAAGAGTGAGTCTCTAGAAGGAAATTAATAGTACTATCCTAAGAGAGGCATGCGAGAGAAAGGAAAGGTTCATTACTTATCTAGAAAAGTAGTTCACATAGACATAATGGTTATTAAATAAAATATAACACACATTCAACAACATGAGCACCAAAGCCAATGAAATAGTTCAATTTCTTTAGTACATATGAAAATAACATATACCGCAAACATCCAAAGAATAGTCTTACAATATTCACGATACACGCATGAAAATGTGTTGGCTCAATGAGATTCAATCATTAAGTAAAAGATCCAAGTAAAAAGTTACAATGGTGACCTATTAGCTCCAGTAGTGGAACTTTAAGTCACTTCTTGCTTCTCCATAGAAAATTCTTCTCTCCTATGCCAAGTTAGAGAAGCCAAGGCTAGCTATCAAAAGCCTAAGCCTCTAAAAGCCCTTTTCTAGAGTTATGAGGTTTATTTTATAAGAAGAGGAAGGAATCTTCATATCCCATATGACTCTTGAGTTACCCTCGTGACTCTTGGACTTCTACATGAGCTTTGAACTTCTATAAGACTCTTTGGTCCACATGTGACTCTTAGACTTCCACACATTTACATTTTTTCATTTTCCTTGAAAATACATAATTACATTCCACATGATGTGGCAAGACAGATTTACACATACGAAATTGTGATGACACTTGTACAGGCCATGACTTGGCATTGATGATATGGAACTTCATGTTTATGTGGCAATGCCAAGCTTCTCTATTTGTTGTTATGACTTTGACTTCTTCATTATATGTCTGATCATACTTCAGCTTCACCCCCCAAATGGTCTTGATCAAAGCTAGAACTTTCCATGGAAACATGAGATGTCATCACTCTATCATGGTTCATGATCTCTTCATGTTTTCATGATGGTTCTTATTTGTACTTCGTCTATGCAAGTGCTTCTTTTTTCCTCCTCCTTGACATCGTCCTTGAAAATCACCTTTCCATGTTGAGTTGGTACACTTGCCAATGAAGTTCACTTATAACAAGGTAAGCTCATTCTGAAAAACCATGTATCATATCCCTACTTTTCTCATAGGATAAACTACTTATGGTGGGCCTGTGAAATGACTAAGGAGGAAGGCCTTGTTGGGAATGGTACAGTTGAGCTAAACAATGGTTGAGGAAGGTAGCACTGCTCACCAAAACTATGCCATGCACTATGAGGAGAGTATCTTCAAGGTCCAATGCAATGAGAAAGTGCAAGAGACAATGTAATGAGATTTCTAACTGAAACTACACAATGTGGAGGGATAAAGGGAGAAGGAGACATTGATAATTCAGTTGATCTTCACAATGACTGAGGGAGGCCCTAACTATGGACTAGAACAAGAACATGCACTCAGGAAGGTAGGGTAGGACGCAATGACCGCGTAGTGAGGGAGTTTACTAGACAAAGGTTTATGGTTGCTCACAAGAACTTCTACATGTGATGTGGATGAGAGGCAGGCTTAAAGGAGAGCATTTTCTTTAGTAGTGATCTAGGAAAGGCTCCACTATCCACTAGAAATGTGACATGCAGTAGGATAGAAAGTGAAACAAGGCATGTCACAATGAGGAGTTCTAGTCAACAAAGAAGGCAAGACTGGGTACTATAACTATGAGATGCACTAAGATTGAGGAGAAGGCTCCTATGCTAGCATAGTTTGCTTCTGAAGTGGCTAATTGTCCACTATAAATGCAACCTACACCCAGGAAGGCTCATTGGGAAGGAATATTACATAGTACATTGAGGTAGGAAACAGAAGGCAAGTCACTTACCGCAGGGAGTACTAAATGCATTGTGAGAGGAAAGAGACCTTGTATTATGTAGTTTGGCTTTGTAGAGGGCCACTATAAATTCTCCATGTGCTATACAAGGTATAATTTCTCAAATATTATTGCAGTGAGTTAGTGCTTGCAACAAGGGTTAGTTACTATGCTTTGAAGGTTATCAATGTGCATTGATAGGAGTTGATCTTGAAGAGGAATCAATGCACAAGTATGGGAAGGTGATATTTCATCATTGAAGCTCATGGATAAGTTTTTCTCATCACCTTGTAAGAGAATCAATGCCTTCATAACTTGCACTAGGCAATAGGACCAAGAAGAGCTCCAAAATGGCTAAGCAGAGTAAGAGTGAGAAAATCATACAAATAAGTCCAAAACACCAATCACACACATGAATTCCATCAATACAAGCTAGGAGAATGCACATGACTCATGATCAACAATCACACCTTGAAACAATAGCAAAGTGACACCTATTTCTAAGTATGACCGTTGAAACACCACATTGCGACACTTAGGATACAAGTTGCAGCATAAGTGTGTACTGTGACCAGAATGTGTGCTAAGTTGTATGAATGTGTCTTGTGTATAGTATTATGATATGTGGGACCATCTAATGCAGAAAAGTGTTCTAGGGATGCCTCTAGTGATGTGCAAAGGTGTGACACATACATGAGTGTAAATACTTAGAAGTGACACTTACGATAGTAAGAAAACATGAAAATGACACTTGCCAAAGGAAAAGAAATTGAAGGAAACACATGCCAAAGAAAAGATAACATGAAAAAACCATTTTTAAAGTGAACAAAAGAAAAAATGGCAGTCGCAAACATGAAATCGACACTTGTGAAAGCAAAGGTGCGTAAAGACGAAAATTGGGAAAAATCACTAGAATAGAAGTACAATTGCAACTAAAGTGAGAAAGAATTTCAATGGAGAGTGCACACTGTCTGTCGACATGGATTGAACATTGCACAAGAACTATCTTGATGGAATGTTCAATCATTGCCAATAGTGATTGTTTAATCACTGCAACTAAACATTGCTCAAGCTCTATTTCTAGGGACTGAACTAGCCTTAGTTTCACGAGTTGCGCAATTCCCGTCTAGGCTTTCCTAGTGTTGTCCTCTGACATAATTGTACGTTAATTAATCATGCCAGAGCATCTAAAATGTTTTTTTGTTTTAAGGTTTTTTTGGATGACCAATGTTATGAAAATTTAAAGATAGGTACTTAAACTTTAACAATGCTGAATATAATGAAAGGGTTGTTTGTTTGTCTCTAAACAGTTAATTGATTTTTAATTGGATGAATAGAAGAGTTGATAAATATTATAATTGACTAAATATTCAAACTGATTATTTAGCTAATTATAAGACTGAATGTAGGTAAACAATGTTTACAGCCCAAACAAAATTTATTTAATTCTATGAAGATGGGTGTGACAATTTATAAATGTAGAGGAGTTTATAATAATAGATAGTTTTATAAACTAATCTCTAATATTGATTATAACTTCATAGGAGATTTAAGATGGACTGATATTCAGTTTAATATTGCCCAAGGTTCTCCATTAAAACTTAAATACATGAAGAATAACATAATGAAATGAAAAAATGAGAAAGACTCACAAGGAGACAAACTATTTGAGGCAAATCAAAATTCCTTTCATTAATTCGAAGAAAATCTCCAGTTTGATTAAAATTCTATTTTTAAAATATCATCCAAGGGTTCAACCCTTAATAAATCGAATGAGGAGTTATTTATATAAAAACACTTGATTTTCTAGAACTTCTTTAACAAATTACAAAAATAGTATACAAATATAGGAATCCAAAAACTGTTGAGTTTTTTGGCACCGTCTTCAAGGAAGTTGTTGATGATGTGGCCCCAAAATGTGTTGCCTCGTTGTCTATCAGTTGGTGGTGAAAGTTAGTCAATGACTTCACACAAGTGATCCACCTCAGTATACCTTTCAAAAGTAGGCTTATTGACAAAGATATGTTTAATTTCATGCTTGATCATTAAATCAAAGTTTAAAGCCTCTAAGAAAGCCTTCCATGTAAGATGACCTTTGATACTTGCAATTTAGCTTTATCAGTTGCAATTGTATAAAGATTTTGGAAATATTCCTCCAAAATTATCAATTTGTCATTTGGCGCTACTAGTCTTGGCAATCCTCTTTTATTAAGCAAGTCAAACATTAAATGAAATCTCTTGACAGCAGTTCTTAAAGTTTTCCACTTTGTCTCCAACTAAGTCATAATATTCTTCTTTTTTAAAACTTTCTTAATCTCTAAAATGGTTTTTGTTCTATTTGCAATCTGAATATCCTCTAATTCATCTCTGGTTTTTGAATTCAGCAGTTTAATCATATCTGTGGCCTCCTCTGGTTTTTGTTTAAGTGTTGTTTTCACCTCTTCAATATTTGACTGGCATCTAGTAATAAGCTCTTCCTGTTCAAAAATAATTTGTATGGACGACCAAACTTCAGTTATAGCTTGACTTATATCTACCCAAATGTTTTCCTTGGCTTGGGCCAAGGTCTTAGCCATTAGTGACTCATTTTCCAACTCTTGAATCTTTTTAGTTAGTCTGCGGGTCTTTTGTATCTCTTCTACATAAAGAGTGTCATTCTTTATTTTTGTGCCTCCATATTTTTAAATTTATGTTTAAGTTTTTCATTTTCCTATCTCTGGAGAGAAAACTCCTGTATGACTTTATTTCAATCACCTGTTGTTGATGTAGACTCTGTTGTTGTTGATGTTGATTCCCCTATTGTCCCTGCCACTATGATGGGTATAGATGTGATTGGAGCTATGGCCACTTGTGTAGACTCTTCCTTTTCCTTGAGCAATCTTTCTATATACTCCTCCATCTTCTTTATTTGTATATTCTACTCAATGATTAGTTTGATCATTTCTTCTTTATGTTGCCCACTTTCTTCTATCTCCTTGGTTTGAGGATCCTTTGTAGAAGGTAATTGGAGTTGCTTCCTTAGTGTTGTGATGTCTACATTATTTTTCTTCATGATGTCCTCTGCAGCTTTAACATCAGTGGGATCATACCCAATCTTGATCACTAAATATTTCAATGATTTGACCCTATTATCCTTTGCCAAGGAGGATATCTTCTCTAGCTTCAACTGTGACTACACATTTTAAAGAGTAGTTCTTAACTTTGACAGTACCATGGCAGTGTTAGTCATGGTGGGGAAAAGAATCTCTCCAAACTATTTATGCATGTCCATTTGGTCGATAGGATGTATTTAATTTGCATCAAAAGAAAATATGGTTTTCTTATAGTATGAAGTATTTGGAAAAGGCTCTTGTGCATGTAAAAATTCCATTTTCATCCTTCCCTTTTCACTGTTAAATGTTGTCAACAATCTATGATGCGAAGTAGATGTCTGCTTCCAAAATTGAGCATAGACATTGGCCTTAAGAGATTCATTCTTTTGCTTAGTTTCTAGAAAATTAATGAAAATATTTGGTTCCTCTTTTTCACTTACTCATGTTGAATGTGTAATCTCCAATAGATTATGTGAAGTTGAAGAGGAGGATGGAGTGTTAGGGACATTTTCCTTTGATCCTGTAGAAACCTTTGAATCATCCAAATTAATAATTATTGGCTTTTTCTAACCCTGAACAATGGTATCTTTAGGATTAGCCTTTTGTTTCTTCTAATAGATGATAAACACTTTTGCACTCTTTGTTGAAGATGATGGTTCTTCTCTTGGCCTCTTTTCTTGTTTGCTTTGAGAAATGGGAGTCTGGAGGGTAGAAGAAGGTAGAATTTTCTCTTCTACTTCCTGAAGTGTGTTTTCCTCCCACTGTTCTTGATTCCTGTATTTCTCAATCTCTGGTCTGGGAGTGTGATTATAAGGTGTGGTTTTAAGTTCCACCCTTAAATTAGAGATTATGTTTAATGGGTCATATGACCAGGTAAAACTTGGTTGGAATCCCATCTGCTTGAGAATTGAATCTACTTCAATTCGTGTTGCTTTGGTATTACATATAAGAGGTCCCACTTGGGACTTGATCTTAAACTGAGACTTCCTCTTACCTGAAACAAAATGAAGCTCATCCATGTTAATCATTTGCCTTATATATTCTAGAGAGAAGATTCTCATTGGAACATATTTACGAAGCCTATAAGGAGCTAGCTCACAGCCACATACCCTTATCTCTGTATAACTTTGGTAAAGATACCAGTCTCCAGTTTTGGATTGGTCACTCAAGTGAAAGACCCTTTTTATCTCCAAATTGATTCTTGGTTCACTCTAGTTGTTAATAAGTTGTGCAATTGGATGAATAAAACAGTCGATAAAATCTAAAAATTTAAACTCAGTTGAGCTTCTTCTAACCAATGAGGTCCACTGTGTAACTGATTTATTGATTTTTTTATCATCATGTCTATGTAAAGTTATTGGTAGCATGTCTCCTTGTTGAAAAGGGAACATATGGACTAGCACAGAAGAGTATTTGAACACACCTTCAGTAGTAATCTTCATTATCTATCCATGCATATTTTCAGCTAGAAATGAACTATAATTATACATGAATGTTGGCTTGTGCTCTTTGGAGAAGATGGATAGATAACCTAGAATAGGTTCATCTACCCATTGGTCTGTCCAGTAACCTAATAGGAAAGAAACTAGGGAAACGATTTGTTTAGCTCTCTTTGGAAACATAGAGGCTAGATATGGAGGATTCTTTTTAAGAATTTTAACATCTTCTTAAAGAAATATTTCGAACATTTGAACTCTTTGGGGGATTGTAATTTTATGGTATAAATCCATGAGGAAAATAACAAAGAAATGGCTAAGGGAGCCATTCTCAGGAATTAGCAGCATTTTTTTTATGGTCTTAGGTGTGATAGAGATCATAATATCTCCATTCTGAGCTACAACAGTTATTTGAAGGGGATTATACCTAGCCTGACACCACGTGGCCGAATCAGGGAATGAGTGGGTTTGAGGGAAAATGTTGGGAATGGGATCCCCTAAGGACACTTTGGGGCTAAAAGCCCATGTTTTGGGTTGAATTTTGTAATAAACTTGTAAATACTCCGCATTTTGTGGTCACGGATCATGAAGGTGTCATAAGTCATAAAGGGTTGTCCGCCCTTATTTTTGTAAAGTAAAGTTGGTTGTAAAAGATCTACCCATGGTACATGGACCATGGGCTTGTATAAAAAGAGCTAAGTAAGTAAGCTCTAAGTAGTTAATATTCAAGGAGAGAATCATAGCTTGGAAGTAAGAAGTGTAAGTTTGGGGTCCCGAATATAGTCCATTGATTTCACCTCCGCAAGGTGATGAAGAGGGAGTAGCACAGGCTTCTCCACGAAGTATTATTCAGTTAATAAAACAAGGATTCCCGTGACTGCCACCTCCACCCACACCGCCTCCAACTTCACCACCATCACCTACAACTTCACTCGTACCACCTCTGCCTCCACCGTAGTTCAGTATGGAAAATTCAGTAAAGTTGCCTTTGTTCAAAGGATTTGGAAATGAGGACCCAGACTAGTTCTGGTTCGTTGTGAAAGATGTATGGGAAGCTCAGGGCGTTATAGATGATCACATGAATAAGTAAACACTGGTTAGTGTGGTGCAGGATCGCGTGCTAACCTGGTACATCAATTACTTTAATGATAACTCAAATGCGGGAGTGGAAAACATCCAAATAACACTGAATAAAGAATTTAGTAGGCCTAAATCTGAGGCACAATCGATTGCAGGGTTCAAGGAAATTGTGACGCAACCAGGCAAGACACCTTGGAAATTAGATCAAAGGTTGAAGTGTAAAATTCATGAAGCTAACATGAACTTAACGAACGAACAACATCGCGAGTGGTTTGTAGCTTCGCTCCTGCCACACCTAAGGGTTGCACTATCACAACAGAAGATAGCAACTTAGGCTGATGCCTTGGAGATTGAAATAAGATTGCATGAAACCCCAATGCAAGATCCAAATATGGGGGTTTAGCAGATCCATGCGCAGTTGAAAAATCTTTGCCTTAAGATGCAAAGTTTGAAGTAGAATAGAACAGTTTGACTAGAGATGCATGAAGAGGTATGGTGCCTAAAATGCAAGGGTTAGGGGCATGACAAAGCCCATTACCTGGTATTTTAGAACTGCATTGTAGGAGGAGGACCAATACCTTTGAGGCCAGAAGCTCAGGCAGGACCAAGTGCGGGGCTTGCATTGTGGTGTGCTATATGTCAGGTAGCACGAAAACATACATACATTGCACCAATTGTTTTGCAACTTCCGCAGCTCGATAGGACATGATGAGTGTAATTGTAGAAGCTATGAACTAATGATGGATAGAACTCCCGCCTATAGGCTTCAGGCAGAAACGTGGCCCCGTGACTAGAGTGTGGGGATGGCACGAACAGGATTTCAGGGGTGCAGATGAGGTCGAGGCAGAGGAGGACCTAGCAGAGGTTGTGGATAGTTGATCTGCTACAATTGCGGAGGACCAGGACACTATGCCTACGATTGCACTAACCCTACGTGTCCATCGTGCAAGTATTGCACTTTGTTTGATCATGAAACAGAAGATTTTCCTATGTTTATAGAAAGGATACGTGACAAAGGGGTACTACCACCCCAACCGACTCAAAACCTATAAATGATGAGGTCTGAGCTGTGCAAAGAGGATCTGAACGTAAATATAGTGCTCCAAAGTGGAATCACAACAGGAGATGACAATGGGAAATAGATTGAAGACAACACATGGGTTCACAAAGCTCTAGCGAAGGAGGTTGAGTTTGATTTGGAGCGTGCACGTGAAACATTCATGGAAGCTAAGAATATCTTTGTTGAGCCCTCCACCTTAGGAAGAAAGGATAAGCCTGATCAAGAGATGGACCCTTCTATGATTACAACCTTCCTGGAGACCTGCATGAAGTTATTCTGTGATAATATGGTTGTGAAGTGGCTATAGGAGCTTATAAACATATGTGCCGAAAACACTTCGGGTGAGCCGTGTATAGTACAAAAGATTGGTAAGCATAAAACAAGGATAGGATGGGAGATGAGACTAACCATGCAGATAGGAGAGTATGAAATGGATCAAGTTATTTTGGATCTAGGGTCAGATGAGAATGTCCTACCGAAACAAACTTGGGATGAATGGGGAGACCCGAACTGCAGTGATATCCAATTCAGCTAAGGATGGTGAATCAACAGAATATCATCCCCATGGGGGGGCTGTAAGGGGTGACTGTAGATATTGAAGGTGTGAGCGTGTTGGGTGACTTTGAAGTAGTAGAAATTGTGGATGACAGTAATCCCTATCCTGCACTCCTTGACATTGATTGGGCTACTAATATGAATGGGGTAATAACCTAAAGAAGTGAAAGATGATATTTGAGAATAAATTGCTCCGCGTGATAGTACCCCTAGATCCTCCTGAGGGATCGTGCTATACTGAACTAGTCCATGATTATGAGAGCGATGACAATCTGGACTGTATTTATAAGAAAACAATGCGAGACCAATATTGGGTGAATCCAACAGCGAATGGATGAATTACATGGGATCACGAGTGTTCCTGTACCTCGGACTCTCATGAAGAATTAGAGCGTTGGCAGAATCGGTTACATGAAGTAACTACACTAAGTTGTAACATGATGACCCGGTCGCTATGCTATGTGTCGTCAGAGGTAAGAACTCTACCCACCTATGATGTCCTAGAAGATATAAATATCTTTTTGGATGCATTTGAAAGGGAGGTATCAGAAAAGTTACGCTCGCAAGGTGGTGGTGTACGCACAAGGGAAGCTTTGAAGATTAGCGCGAATGTAAGAGGATGATGAGAACATGCTTTGGGAAGTCGAAGGTATGAATGATAGACAAGTATGACGGGCAAGATGATCCATGCGTGCACTTGGCCAAATGGGCTCAGGCTTATGGAGAGAAGCCCCAACCCAAATGGGTGCACTTGTTTTGTCACACCCTGGATGTCGTCCCAATGAATTGGTATGTAGAAATGGAGCTACACCATGGTACGGGTGAATGGGATATTCTGCGCAAAGGATTCATAATGACATTCAGCTTCGAAGACAGGTTTGACTGTATTGATGAGGCACTACAAGAAGTAAAAGCAACAATATTTAGGATACTGGAGGATCCTTTAGACCTAATTCAGCCTGAGTGGGCTACTCAGCTGAGTCATGCACTCGAATGCTATAACGTAACCGTTGAAGAAGAGGATGAGGATCAGCAAAAATTAACATACCTAAAACAGGTCATCGCAAGGTTGAAGGACCGCAGATTAAGAATCTGAATATAACCGCGCCACTGAAAATGAAGCAAATAAACATTGGCACGGAGGCAGAGCCCAAACTCATGAAGAATGGAGATTACTGGGATGACGTGACATTGGATAAGGTTGTTGAATTTTTGCTCCACAAATACCAGGATTTATTCTCTACCAATTTTATGGACCTAAAATGGATAATCGGGGACCTAGGTGTTATGAAGATCACGTTGAATCCCGACACGAAGCCGGTTAAGCAAAGACCTTACCATCTCAATCCAAAGTATAAGGAGAAGGTACGCTTAGATCTAAACAAGATTCTCGTAGAAAGCATCATTGAGCCTATGGAATAATCTGATTGGGTAAGCCCAATGGTGGTACAGGAGAAGAAGCAGAAGGATGAAATAAGGATATGTGTGGATCTCAGAAAATTGATGACACTTGTGTACATGATCCTTTACCGACTACGTTCACTAATGAAGTGTTGGACAATGTAGGTGACCAAGAAGCATATTCCTTCACTAATGGGTTCTCTAGGTACCATTAGATCAAAATTGCACTGGAGGATAGGAGCAAGACAACCTTTGCAATTGAGTGGGGGTGTTTTTAGTACACTATAATGTCGTTTGGATTGAATAATGTGCCTATGATTTTCTCGCGCGTATTCATTGCTGCATTCAAGGAATTTATTCATAAGTTCCTAGAAGTATACTTTGATGACTGGACTGTGTTTAGGCTGGTGAAATGCCATGTCACCAGTTTACGCCTAATGTTGGATACTTGTTGAGGATACCAGATCGCTCTCAATATAAAGAAGTGCCTATTTTGTGTTCCTTTTGGGACCCTGCTGGGTCATGTGGTTTGCAGGCAGGAACTGATGGTAGATCCTATGAAGATTGTAGTGATACTAAACTTGGAAGTGTCAAGGAGTGTGTGAAACAACTATGTGCTACCCTAAGACATCCAAGCTATTATTGAAAGTTCATCAAAGGCTATGCCTAGATAATCATGCCTATGGAGAAGTTGTTAAAGAAGGATGTCACATTCTGCTGGAACGAGGATTGTAAGAAGAGTTTGTATGAATTGAAAGAAAAGATGGTCACCATGTTGATCCTAGTCTTCTGAGATTGGAAGAAGGAGTTTCATGTACATGTCGATGCACCATGTATAGCGCTGGGAGCAGTACTGACAGAGGCTGGTGGAGGAGACTTGGACCATCCTATAGTGTTTGCAAGTAGAAGGTTATCCAAGGCAAAGAGGAACTATTCCACCACCAAGAGCAAAGGGTTAGCCATGGTATACATGCTCCAAAAGTTTAGAGACTACTTGCTAGGTGGCTATTTTAAGATGTATACAGATCACTCCACACTGAAATACCTGGTCAATAAGCCTATGTTTGGGGGGGAGAATTTGTAGGTGGCTGTTATTTTTCCAGGAATATGATTTCAAAGATATTGTGAATCCTGGATGACTGAATGTGGATTTAGACCATTTGTCGCGCATTGAAATAGGGGAAGAGCCCACTAATTTGGTGGAGGGACTGCTTGATGCACAACTATTTGCAGTGCATGTCGCGGATGGTGATTTTGAAGATATCATACATTTCCTAACGACAGGACTTGCCCAGGAAGGATACACCATCCAGCAAAAGAAGGAGTTAGTGGTGCGCGTGATAGATTTTTCTGTCATTGTTGGAAATTTGTACAAAATGGGGTCTGATGATATATTGTGACGATATGTACCCAAGTTTGAAAGAAGCAGCATCCTCGCAGACACTCATGGGGGCATCACAGAAGGACATTATGCAGGGAGATCGATCGCGCAGAAGATTCTGCACGCAAGATTGTGGTGGCCAATGCTCCATCAGGATTCAAAAGCATACTGCAAGGTGTGTGATGAGTGTCAAAGGACTGATAGGCCATCATGTAGGGATGAGATGCCTCTGAATCCACATATTACATTACAACCCTTTGAGAAATGGGCGATAGATTTTGTGAGACCCATTCAGCCCTAAGGAAAGACAGGAGTGAGGTACATTATCACCATGACGGAGTATTTGACCCTTTGGGCGAAGGCACAACCTGTGAAGGACTGCACAGGCACGACTGCTACAAAGTTCCTCTTTGAGTATGTACTAACACAATTTGGCTGTCCAAATATTTTGATGAGTGATCACGGTACACACTTTCTGAATGAGATGATCAATGCGCTAATGGAATAATTTCAGGTATATCACCAAAAGAGCATGCCTTTTCACCTAAAAGCTAATGGGACGGTGGAAGAATTCAATAAAGTGCTAGAGAATGTGCTAACCAAGGTTTGAAATGCTCAGGGAAGTGATTGGGACCTATGCATACCAGCAGTACTATGGGCCTATCAGACAACATGCAAGAATTTGACTGGACAAACTCCCTTTATGCTTGTCTATGGTGTTGAAGCGGTAATGCCTATGGAATATATTGTGCCTAGTCTGTGCATAGCAACACTCACGGGTATGATGGATCGCAGAGCCCTAGAGGAGAGGCTCACATAGCTGGCTAAGCTTGAGGAAGAGAGATTTCTAGCTGGATTTCACCAACAGGTCCAAAAGTAGCACGAAAAATCATGGCATGATCGACACATTAAGCTACACATCTTTAAGGAAAATGACCTAGTTTTGTTGTATGATAGTAAGTTTGATAAATTTCCAGGGATGTTTAAAATGCACTGGTTAGGGCCCTACATCATTAAGGAGATTACCAATGGAGGAGAAATATAGCTGGTCAAATTAAATGGAGATCCATTCCCAGGAAAGGTGAATGGCAATCGATTGAAGCCATACACCAGTAGTCCAACCATGTGACTACATGAAGGTAGCACAATCTTAACACTCCAGGTGGCTGAAAGGAGGCATGGGACTATAAACTACACTGCCCAATTGGGGAGAAGCATGATTTGAGGACTATGTGAAGCAAGGAAGTGTCACAGGGTTCACGGCAGTGCGAAGGGAGTTGCAATACCTAGGGAAAAATCACACAGGTCGACCAGAAAGTGACTGTTAAAGTCACTGTTCATGATTTTATGGGAGAAATGCGGCCAAATGGAGTGGGTGGCCAGCATTTAAGATGAAATTTATGGCTCAGATCCTTGAAAATCTACCGCCAATCCGGCATTAATGAACCGAACTTGGGGGGAACGGTCATATTTGAATTTGAAATTCCCTATAAATTACAAGTGGTTGTCCAACGAAAAACACTTTCCATTTTGAGAATTGATTTGTTGAGCTCTTAGGCACACATGAACCAAGATTTCTTTGAGTCTTTGAAAGCAACTCCAGTGTTTGCAAACTTACCTGAGATGTCGCGAGCACTGTTGGAAAGCGTTATGTCGGCACCCACAAAAGCTATAGATACCGAAGTAGAGGAGCCAATGCTGGAAGTTGAGATGGAGGAAAAAATAATTGCTCCATAGGTGGCCAAAGTATTAGCAGAAGTCCCTAAATCACCGAGGATGTTGAGACCAAAGCCCACCCCAACCAAGGAGACTGTGAAGGATAAAAAGGGAAAGTAACCTACAATACTGATGTGCACATCGCCAAGAAGAAACCCACCAAAGCCCACCGCATAGGAGAATGGAAAAGCTATAAATTTGGAGTCAACGGAGGAAGAAATTGAAAACATCCCCATGGATGACGAGGATGTGGGAGTTGAAGTGGAGGAGGTTGAAGCCATGGTGCTAACCCTATCATTCGGTTGCCTAAGTATGTCCCTCTCCGCAAGGCTAAGACCAAGGTGCCAAAAGGCATCGATGAGAGCAAGATCCCCTTGCAAACACCTCTACTGCCAGATGAGATTGTTTTCGAAGGATTGTGCTTGGCACAGGTGCCAATGCTAAAACTTGAGGACTGGGACTTTGCAGATCACAAGAAGTTCCCATACATGGCAACCGAGCAGTTGATGTGTTGCATCATCGATACAAACACCAGAATGGCCACATTGGAGTCGCGAAGGTGGCTTAGAGGAGTGGACAAGACAAGGTTACTCAACCTGCTTTGGGTGCCGCACTAAAACCACACCCCGGTTACAGTATTGGTCATCAAGCAGTTGTTGTTCTTTGTGCATGATGGGTGTCTGTGGTTGGAGGAGCCAATACCCATCATGGATATATTGATTCACAGGATAACGTGGTTGTCGTATACAAGAGATAATCTAGCCATGGTATTTGGTGGAAAAGGTGGTGAGTAGGCCCTCATGGAATCCATGAAAGAAAAGTTTAAACTAGTGAAGAAGCCACATGGATATGCCATATCTAGCATATGTGACCCTACTGTAAAGGTAGCTACACAAATCTTAGCAGGGAAAGTGATGAGGAAGTGTCGCGTCTATGAGGTTTTGACGCATGTCGTCGCACTAGCAGCCCAGTGCGCTGAAGGAGTCCAGTTCAATGGGTCAGACTACCTTTGCGGAGAGTTCCTAGCAAACTTCCGCGAAGCATAGCAAGACATTCAATTACACGTGGCTCTTGTTGTCAATTGTGCTGGTAGTATGGGAGCTACCAGAGGATAGTCAATTCTCTTCAGTCACACTAGACCTACCAGAAGTAGCGAAGTACGCTTCATTGTGGGCAACCAAGGACACCCAGCGAATCAAGGATAGCAAGATCTTCTGGATCTTGATGGAGATGAACATCTGCATGGCCATCAATCGTAAACCACATTTTTCACCTACGGTGTATGCCAACCTGTAGGGCTATGCAGATTTTAAAGCAGACTTCCACCCTGTGTCCATCAGGGCACAGAAGGACCCTGTGCAAAAATGGTATGACTTGCCTTACCTGGCAATGAATGATGCCATTAATGCGGTACTTGATCAATGGCCGACAGAGTGGCACACTACAACAGACTTAGTTGTGGGAGGAAGCAAGTTTTTTGTGCAGAGAAAGAAGGAGGAGGCCAAGCTAAAGACGACTTAGTTGGTTGAAAAGAGGAAGAAGGAGGCCACTGATAAGACCCAGGTAGAGCGCAATGTCGTGTAGCAGATAGCGAAGTAGACAGGTGGGACAGAGCGAGGCTCTGACAAAGGTGCAAAGTCACCTTCACCTGAGACAAAAGAGGAGACAGACAAGAAGACAGAACAGCATGACACAAACCCTCAGGAGACATCCACCCACATCAAGTTCCCAAGGGAGAAGGATAAAGGAGAGTCCAGGAAGAAATCAAAGGCTACCAAGCAGATGGTCAAAGACGCAAAGCAGGCGGCATCTCAGTACACTGTTGAGGTTGCGGCCATATGAGTTGAGCTAGAAGGTCTTTGTGCCAAGATCTTCATGCCTGCCGAGTAACTCGAGGGTGAGTCATGATGTTTGCGTTGGGGACCAGTTGGGAACGGTATCCCCCAAGGATAGTTTTGGGGCTAAAAGCCCATGTTTTGGGTCAAATTTTGTAATAAACTTGTAAAGACTCAACATTTTGTGGTAATAGAGCACGAAGGTGTCATGAGTCATAAAGGGTTGTCTGCCCTTGTTTTTGTAAAGTAAAGTCAGCTATAAAATATCTACCCATGGTCCACGAACCATGGAATTGTATAAAAAGAGCTAAGTAAGTAAGTGCTAAGTAGTTAATAGTCATGGAGAGAGCCATAGCTTGGAATTAAGAAGTGTAAGTTTCAAGTCGTAGCGTAGGTAGAGGCTCTGCAGTTGAGTGCGCAGAGGCCTAGGGTGGAAGTCCGTAGTTGAGTGTGCGGACCCCTGTAGCTGTGTGCATAGAGCAGATAGAGTCTGTAATCACTTGAAGATATCAATAAAGAGAAATATTCTGCAATTTCTGTGTCTTTGTTCTGGTTAATGCATTATGTCATGTTGTGTATGAATTTCATTTATAATGCTTATGTGATGCACAAACTTATCTAATTACGTTGGATAATTTCACGCCAATAAGGATATATGTTTACACAGTGCTAACTGTGGTTGTTTAGTAAGATAATTAAACACTTAAGGATAACTTGGAAAATTGTGCAATACGTAGCCTTAGCAGCGCGAAAGTATCTGAACCGAAGGGTAGGGCTGCACAAAGGTCAGTTGTGCTCTTTCACGGAGGTATTAAAGGGAGGACTAAGGGGCTAGGTAGATAGAGCCCTAAAACTCAACAACCTCTGTGAAAGCAGGAATAGAAGGAATAAACTAACATCAATACCATCTCAGGGTGCAAAAACTTGGTTCCAGCACCCCCCCATACTGCTTTGGGTGAGACTTCAGTCTGCACTCTGCGGGTTGATGCCGAAAGGGCCAATAGTGTAGGGATGTATTTGGTTAACTAACGCCAAACCTTGGTCAGGCCCCAACAAGCCAACAGAACATAAACATGGGAAACAGGGATTCCCATAAATTAATTTTATCCTCTGAATCTTGGTAAGTTTGTCTTATTTAGTGATGTAATTCGAACATATCGAATTCACACTTTGTATCAGCGATTTTGAAAAACTGGTCTACTAAGGGGATATGCTCAAGGTCTAGGGTATCATAGGTTTTGGGATTTTCCTGAGTCAGGGTTATGCTACTAGAGGGCTGGTCCTTTCTTTTTGGTGCCATATTCTAATAAAATGGAGAAAAAGAGTAACAGAATGTTGATAATACAGATACCTGAACAAAGTGCAGTCTCTGTAGACAATGGTGAGTCTGGTTATGCTCGAAAAAGCAAACACAATCTATAACATGTATTAACCAAAGCTAAGCTTGAAAGCCTATAATTCAAATAATGGTGATGAAATCAGTGAAATCGCGTGAAAGGGATAGAGGGTTTATTTATAACAATGAAGTGGATTACCATTAAGATCAAACCATTACCAAACAGATTGGTGTGCATTAATGGACAACAAGAGGCAGGTAACAGGAAGGAGGAATGGGTTTGAGTGTAAAAGACATGTAGGAATGGGTATGAGTTTAACGAACATGTAGGAATGGGTAGGGACACGTGGGAGAAAATTATTAGCAGAAGGATGTAGTAGGAAGTGGTGATAATCGTTGGCAGGATGACGTATGATATGATCGAGATGAGTGGATTTCGGGGGGGGGGGGTCGTTATAAGTGGTATTAAGCAGGGGGCCTATGATGTTATGAGGGTACGACATGTTATAATGGGCCCACCAAAAAGAATACCACTTTTTAGACCCCTGTTTGGTCTCTACTTACTAAGGTAAGTTAAGCTCTTAATTCCTTTATCAACCTAGGAAAGTACACTTAGAGGTGCTCATCTAAAGTGTATAGATATAGAAGGATCTAAGTTTCTAATGACAGCCTAGTGAAATGAAATTAACAGTGCTCTCTTACAAGAGGTTCTTCATTGTCTTTTCAATCACTCAAGCATCAATCTAGATAAAACAAATCTTATGAAATTCTGATTGCCTAGGTAACAAAAACAGAGTATTAATAACTAGTTAAAAATCCTATCATTCCCTTACAAGAATATTGCTCAATAAAACTTTTTCCAATCATAACAATCCAAAGTAATTTCAATAACTAAGTAAATCAAACAGTGAATAATATGAGTAATGTTGCACACCAATAACAGTTGAATCTTTTTACAAGAATCACTTATCAAACTAAAAATTGAATTTAACAATTACAATCTGAATCACTTGGAAATCAAACCAGAACAACTATCTTCGAAGTCAAAGCTGATAAGAAAATATGGAAATTGTATGACAGCAAGCATATATATCAATTTTCAAGATCAGAATTGGTTGAATCCTTTTACAAGGTTCTTTTCACAATGAATTCAAGTCCTTTTCAATTGATAACTTTAATAACATAACCTTCCTACAGCACATAAAATAACTTCTAACTTTCAAATCCAAATATGTAACTAGTAAGGAAACTTGAAAACAGAGTGTACCAGCATAGTGATGAGGGCCCTTCAACACTTCACAAGCACATTGAAAAACAATTCAAGAGAGTATGACTATTGGATCTGGAAGCATAAACTTGATAATGAAGTCTGTATTAAATCTGGAGATTAAAAATGCACAAGTTGTACTTTCATATGTTCATAATCTAGCTGAAAACATAGTCTTCTCCCATAGGTTATTTATCATGAATCCTATAACAAAAGAATTTATTTCTCCTCCATATTATCCTAACATAATTCTATTAATTACATCCAAGAAGGTTGAAATTGAATCAGTTCCTTCATTTATGCAAAAATTCTCAAAACAGAAATTATTTTCTTCACAAAATCTGGAAATTATGCTGAAGTGGCTAGGTTTGACCAACGTTGACCGAACACTTATTTCCTTCAAAACTGAAAGTGGATAGGTAATCCATCATCTGTGTACATTTTACTTCATGCCCAAAATCCTCAAATTTTCTCACTACTAGGCAACATGTCAAACAATGGAGCATTTACAGAAAGTCACAAATTCTTGTAATTTTCTAAAAAATGTCATTTTTAACATATTAATTTCAAAAATTAATTTCAAGCTAAAAATAATGATAATGACATCATATTATTTAGTTTCTAAGGATTATAGATGGAATATAAAGGTTAAATGGTCAAAAAATGATAATCAAAAGAGGATTTTAAATGGAATGGACAGTCATAATTTGATACCGACATTCCCCCAAACTTAGGATTTTGCATGCCCTCATGCAAATGAGTTCTAACCTGTCAAATTCTGACTTCTACCTCTACCTCTGTGTCTACAGCCTAAAGTAAAGCGTTGATGTTCATTTGGGCTTCATACTTTGTCTTCATGATTTGATACTTGGTTTTAATTTCTTTCTTTTTCTTGTAAAGTTTGTAGGCCTCCCTACAAATTTGCATTTTATAGGTTGTGAGTTTCTTAACCTTCTTTTTCAATTTTTCATTCTCATCTTGAAACTTCTTGCTTTTTATTTTGAGTGTTTCATTTTCTCTTTTCACCACTCTTTCCAAAACCTCTGATTCCATAAGTTGTTGTTGTAACTTCTCAACTTTCCTTTCCAGTTTTCTTTTCTTTTTACCTGAGAATTTATGTTCTTGTTGCTCCTTTTCCTTGTCTTTACTTTCCAAACGTTGTATGTAGTCATATTGTGCCTGTTGTAGAATAACGTCCTCCTCCACTGTTTTCCCTTTTTGACCTAACTTAGTTTTTCTAGACCTTCTTGTGTAAGTGGAGAAAATTTTATCCTATTCAGCCCTTTCAGCCTCCTCCCTTACCATCTTCCTTGTTCTGATATTGCTATTGGATGGAACAAAGTTACTTAGTTTGTACTCTGAAAAGTCTTCCTCTATAGCATCTACATCAATCAATAGTTTTCCATGTTGTTGCCCTTCCTTTAAATTTTGTCGTTCCTCCTCTGGATTCTGCTGCTTTGCTTGCTCCTCATCTGCCATAAACTCATTAATCACCAAGAATTTCTTCCATGTCACATTTATATTTTGCAATTCAAATTAAACCAAGATTTTTACCAAACCAAAATGGTATAGGCTCCTATCCTGATTTTTCCTTTGTTTCTATATGGTCTTAGACATTTTAGTCAGGCTTTGCAAAAGAAAATATCGTAAGCTTATGATGTAGTCTCCTCTTAGATGCATTAAAAATTTGATATGATAAAGAAATACAATGTTGTATCTTCCCTCACAGGTTATAAATTTTTGAATAACATAATTTATTTCATCACATGGATGAATGACCCAACTCCTTAGTATCCCTAATTTCCAGTCAACTGATGATACCCTTGTCTTGGATATGAAATGTGTCCATGTTTTCTCTTTGAACTGCTTGGTTTTAAAATACTTTTCTCCTTCTGGGCTTCTACCTATTTCTTGAGCAATTGTATCTTCTGAGAATGTAAAAGACAAGTTTCCTACAATGGCCCTCTCTCCATTGAATGAGGAGGAAAACTCCCTTGTTGCTAGCTCATTATGCCCATTAAATTTCTCTAAAAATGTCAGCGATTGTTTTTCCCTAAAAATGTCTATTCAGTCCTTATGGTATTTGGTAGGGTCAAATTGTTGTGGCTCTATTCAATTTTCCATGAGAGAAATTTTTTTATCTCCTGTTACCTTGTGTGTAAGAAGAATTTATAGTTGTAAAAAGAATTCTACCATAGTTTGTAGAAAATTATTGTATCTCCCTTATGTTGTAAAAATAAATTTCACCATAGTTATGATAAGAAAACTACCTGTGCCTGAGTACTATGCGTATCTCTCTTTTAATGGAGGATGCTACCAATTAAATCGAAATACCCTTCAACTAGTTCTATAGAGTTTCCCCTGTGTCATGGCCCTTTTATTCGTATGTTGACATTATTATTGTCAACATACTCGTAACGCTATACCCTTATGTATCTCAAAAAGAATTGCTTTATAACCTTTAGAATGGTAAACGACCCTAATTCACAACATTTTCTATAGGTTTGGACTTCTACCTATACTTTGTGATGAATATAATACTTACCTCCCTTTTTAACACGGTGGTTTCATTCTTAAGACCTCCATTCATTACTTGTTTATGCAACGAATCCTCAGTTTCTTCACGCAGAATATACTTGACTGATAATTCCTTCAATGCCTTACATAAATATTTTTAATGATGCCCTACGGAGTCCTAGCAGCGATCTTTGAATGATGAAATTGTGTATGGTGCAAGCACTTTTGTTAAAATTATGAGGAATACAGATCATTATGGCACCTTCAGATCGTAAGAGCATCAGGTCATGATAATTTCACTGAACTAACCATTAATCCTTACTTATGATCACATATCTTTTGTCTATCAAATGTGTTTTATTTTCGAGATTTAAAAATTTTTAGGTTGAAAACCATAAAGATTTTTAAATCCTTTGTCTTCATGCCCTGGTCCCTTCTTCAAAATTCAGTTTTGTAGCCTACTAATCGATGACTTCCAATCTGAAGTTGGTGACTTAATTGGTTCTTAAGTTTGCATACTTAGTTTTGGTAGATCTGGTTATACTTATGGCTATAGGTTGATTAGAAATGTATGTACAGGATGAAAAGGTAGGCTTTAAGGATCGTGCTTTTAAGAATATATGTAGGGTAGAAGATAGAACTAATGTTCAAAAATAGGAAATAGGTTACAGTTATAGGATATAGGTAGAAGAGTAGGACTGACTCCTACAGGATATAAGAATGAACGATATAGGATAAACTGGGTATTTAGAAACTAAAATCAATAATCATCATAAACCATCATTTAAAAATTGAAGTTAATAAAAGAAATTAAAAATATTAAAATGACAATTCTTACAGTCCTCTGATATCTCTTTTTTTGGAGGTTGGATTTTGTTGTTTGATATGTTCAAGCATAGTTCAGACCTGTGATGGTGTCCATTTTTCTCTTAAATCTAATCTCTTTCTTCTTAGGTGCAGTCCAGTCTTCTTTGTAGATGCAATATTCCTCTTCTTAGGTGTGGTCTTCTTCTTTGCAATTTTCTTCTTCTTAGATGAAGTCTTCTTCTTTGTAGATGCAATCTTCCTTTAAACAGATCCCATTCTGATAATGTGCATAGAACAGGTCCCTTGCCTGAGAATGAGAATTTTTATATAACAAGTCCCTTTCTTAGAAGTTAGATATAACAGGCCCCTTTCTGAGATATGTTCTGAGTTTAAAATCAAATCCTTTTGGAAAATACTTAACAACAATCATTTTTTAAGAATCCATTAGAAAATGTAAAGACAAATCTCTTCCTCTGCTAGAGATGAACTTAGGGAGATAGAAAAGCATGAACAAGTACAAACTTTGTTCTCCCCAACTGATGATTTGGCTTGTCCTCAAGTCATGTTTCTTTAAGATTCCTTTTATTTTGAAATTCAAACTAAACTAAAAAGGAATTCTTACAAGCCAATTTATTGATTTTCTCATAAGAATTCATGTTTAGTTTATGCCATCTCTAGTTTTCATATCTAAACATTATTATTATTATTATTATTATTTTATTGTAGAAAATAGAAATTGATTAAGGCTTAGATATTACAGATGACTACTGTACTATCTGTACCTCCTTTTGCTATGATACTGTCCTAGAGAAGTCTTCTTTGCTGACATGATTATGATAGATCTTTAGCCTATGTCCATTCACCATATATGTTTGTCCTTCCTAGTCAATTGAAGTTAGTTTGACTAATCCATTCTCAAAGACTTTAATTATTTCATATGGGCCCATCCAGTGTGTTGTAAATTTAGCTTTGTAATCTTTGAATTTTGAGTCGAAGAGTAATGCCTAGTCACCAACTTGAAATTCTTTCTTCTTAATTAACTTATCATGCCACTGTCTCCTTTGTTGTTGTATCATTGTTGTCCTTTGCACTACCTGTTGTCTCATCTCGTCCAGCTAGTTCAATTGCATGATTATTTCTTGCTGGGCTTCAGCGAGATCTATTCCTAAGTCTGTAGCCAATTTATATGTATGTATTTGAAATTCTTTTGGCAGCATGACCTCTTTGCCATACACTAGCTGATAGGGTGTAAACCCTGTTGTGTTTTTCCAAGTAATTCTATATGCCCAAAGTGCTTCATTGAGCTTATCTACCCAATGCTTCCTGTTTGTTGCCACTGTTTTTGTCATTATCCCTTCTAGTGTTTTGTTTGTAGATTCCACTTGGCCATTGGCTTGCATATGGTAGGGTGTGCTCCATCTATGCTTGATTTTGTACTTATCAATAATTTCTTGAACCAATATTGATGTGAATTGAGTCCCTTGGTCAGTTACTATCTCTCTGGGTATTCCATATCTAACAAAGTTTTCTTCAAAAAGGAAACTGACTACTGTTTTTTTAGTTTCCCTTGCAAGTGCCTTTTCTTCATCCCATTTAATCACATAATCGGTACATACAAGAATGTACTTCTTATCTTTGGATGGTGGATTGATGGGTCCAACAAAGTCGAGAGCCCATTTTTCAAATGGCTCTAAATGCACTTGTGGCTGTAGTGGCATCTCATCGGAGGTGGTTGGTCTACCCATCCATTGGCAGTTGTCACAACTTCTTACATACCTCTTTGAATCTTTAAAAATTGATGGCCAATAGTAGCCAAGGCTAAGAATTTTGTGTGTTGTCCTCTTAGCTACGAAATGGCCACCACAAGGTTGATCATGGAATGAGGTTAGTATATCAATAATTTCATCCTCTCTAATGCATCTTCTAATTATCATATCATAACCAGTGTAAAATAAATCGCCATTAACCCATGAATATCTTGCGCTTTGTTTGATCAGTCTTTTCTTCTCCTTTGAACTAAAAGATGGTGGTACTTTTACTGTGGACAAGTAATTAGCTAAATCAGCATACCATGGAGTTAACAGTGAAATTGCAAACAAGTGTTCATCAAGAAATGAATCTTCAACTTGGACAACTTCACTTGAATTTTGTAGTCTATAAAAGTAATTTGCTACATGGTTCTCCTTCCCTGGTCTGTCTAGTATGGTGAGATTAAATTCCTACAGTAAGAGTAACCATCTTGTGATCCTACCATTAGTAATAGGTTTGTTCATTAATTATCTAATGGCAGAGTGGTCCATGTGAACGAGGACTTCATATCCAATTATATAATGACAAAATTTGTTCACCGCATGCATAATTGCATGCATTTCATTTTCCATTACTGTATAGTTGAGTTCAGTAGGAGTCAAATTTTTATTGATAAAGTAAATGGCATAAGTTAAGCATCTTCTTTTTGCCCTAATGAAGCCCCTACTACTGTGTCAGATGCATCAGTTGAAATGTGAAAAGGTAAAGTCCAATTGGGTCCCCTTAAAACTGGAGCAATGCTTAGTTTCTCTTTGAGTTTCTCGAAAGCATTTTGACAAGCCTCATTCCACTTGAAGGTTACATCTTTTGCAAGAAGTTTAAACAAAGGCAATGTTATCCTGCTAAAGTTTTCAATATATCTCCTATAATAACTTGCATAACCAAGAAAGCTTCTTACATCTTTTGGCTTTTTTGGAATGGGCAATTTGACAATAATTTGTATTTTGTTTTGGCCTACCTTGATTCCCTCAGGAGAAATATGATGTCCTAAGACTATTCCCTCATTCATCATCATATAACATTTTTCATTGCTTAAAGACAAGTTGGTTTCTATACATCATTGTAAAACTTTCTCAAGATTTTGCAAAGAATTGTCAAAGGAATCACCATATACTGAAAATCATCCATATATACCTCAACACCTTCATGGACCAAATCAGTAAAAATTGCTAATACTGCTCTTTGAAATGTTGCTGGTGCATTGCACAAGCCAAATGGTAGGACATTGTAAGCATACGTGCCCTAGGGACAGGTAAATGTTGTTTTATCTTGGTCTCCTAAAGCTATGCTAATCTGATTATAGCCACTAAAACCATCGAGAAAGGAAAATGACATTTTTCCTGCTAATGTATCCAAAACTTGGTCAATAAATGGCAGTGGAAAATAGTCTTTAAGGGTGGCGTTATTCAGTTCTCGATAGTCAACAAAAACTCATCATTTACTATTTTTCTTAGGAACTATTACTATTGGAGTTACCCATTGGCTGTCAGAAATGGGATAAATGAACTTCACTTCTAGTAACTTCTGCAATTCATCTCTTACAACCTCTTTGAGCATGGGGTTCATCCGTCTCTGTGGTTGCCCCACTAGTTGAATACTAGTGTTTGTATAGATATGGTGAGTGCAAGTTTCTGGGTGAATTCCTTGCATGTCAGTGTAGTCCCAAGTGAATGCCTTTTGGTATATGGTGAGCAAGTCAAGCAATATTTGTTCCTGAGATGTTTCTAGATTTTCTTGGGCTGATTTCTATTGTCTTGCTTTGTGTGTTTGTAATGGAGTCGATTGGAAAGATTTCCTCAAATATTGCTTTCAGAGAGTACATAGTACAAGTTCCCTGAAAGCTTTGTGCCAACATGTGATCTGCAGTAGTGTATTGTTCATTTATCATTTATTCTGAAACATCAAGTTGGGAGATAAACATTTCCACTAAATCTTCATTGTTGTTCTTCTCAATATCATACATTTGATTAATGCTTAAAACAGAGTATATTTCTTCCTAATCATTGTACTTGTCATTAAGCCATAAGTTTTGTGTTACTGTTGGGGCTTGTGTTGATGGGTACAAGGTAAGTTTTTTTCTCTCCATGCCTTTAGAAATGATCATGTTCCCAGATCTACATCCAATGAATGCATCAGCAGTTGCCAACCATGGTCTACCAAGTATGAGTGGATGTCCTCCTAAGTTTGATTTTGGCTGGAGTACTAAGAAATCAACTGGATACTCCCACGAGTCCAGTGAAACAATTATATCTTCCAGTACCCCCTCAGGAATGACTTTAGAGTGATCTTCTAATTCCAAAACAACTGGGGTTGACTGTAAATTTGTTAGCTGCAAATTTTTCATTGTGTCCAATGTCATAACATTTATTGCAGCTCCTAAATCAATTGGGGTGTTTGGAATTGAAATTTTGTTGATAATTGTTGTGACTCTAGGTATGCCTGGGTCAACACATTTTTCCATGGAAATGACATTCAACATCAAACCATCTAAATTTCCAATGGCATGTATTCTTTGTGGATCAAATCTTTTCTTTGCAGGCTTTTTGAGACAGAGCTCTTTAATGGCTTTGGTATAAATCGGAATATCCTTAATTGCCTAGAGTAATGGAATTTTGACATACACATTTCTCAATTCATCAAGAACATCAAATTGTGGCAGTGGTGTGGGTAATTTTGGTTGAAGTAATCATTCCAAAAATGGAGGTGGTTGTAGTGTTTTGATTTGTTGACCCTATTCTAGATTGTTTTGTGTTGGGTCACTTTGTTTGCTACGTGGTTGGTTTTCTTGTTCATCGTTTTGATTCTGGTTTTGTGACTGTGTTTGAACAAGTGGAGCTTCTTTTTGCAGAGTTTGACCTGACCTTAGTTCAATGTTTTGCAGTGCCAGAGTTAGGTACAATGGTCCCTCATCTACGCTGTAAGCTGGTTTATCTATTCGGTTGTTTGGGTTAGCTATGGGTTGAGCTGGTAGCTGTGTGGGTCTAGGAGGTTGGTTGGATGGTAGTTGTAACCGAGGTGAATTTATTTGTAGAGGAGCAAGTCAAGTTTGTTGAGAATTATGTTGTTGATAAGCTACTGCTTGCTAAGGGTATTGTTGCGGATATGGCTGAGAGTATTGTGACTAATAGTGTTGAGGATATCGCTGAGCAAATGGTTGTTGAAATTTTTTTAGGTTGTTATTGAGTAAATTCCTGAGGAAAAGAATATCCTTTCCATCCTTGTTGTGGGTATGTTTGTTGCTATTGATTAAACCAATTTTTCCAAGGCATAGGAACATTCCAAGAATTTTGAACAAGCATGTTATAATTTGCTGAATTTGGATTTTGATATATACCTAGAGGTCTTGGCTGCCATGGCCTTCTAGCTCCCATGAAATACATGTTCTCCATTTTTGCATTGGCTTCCAAATTGTAATTCTGCAAAATTTTCATCTTTGTGCAATCCTTAATGTCATGAATTTTTGTACAAAACCCACAAATCTGCACATTATCTAAAGGGCATTCTTTCAAAGCATGTTTTCGTCTGCATTTGGGAAAAAATATAGATAATTCTTGCTCTTGTTCATCTTGTCTTTTCTTTGTTTTCAAAGTGTCTATTTGGGTCCCCAAAGTACTTAGAAGGTCTGTTTTGAAATCTTCAAATAGATTGCCTAGCTTAGCTCTAGTAATATTTCTTGTAGCAGATTTTGTGATTTTTGATGTCATGGCTCTTTTTCCATTTCTTGCCTTACTTCTAGAGTACTTTTGACACTAATCAACAATCTCCTCAAAAGGTAAATTAGAAATGTCCCCTTTACCCATGAGATTGAGGTCATCTAGATACTCATCCTGGATACCTTTAAGAAAGATTGTTCGAATAAGATCAACAGACATGGTTCTATGTTTTGATTTTTGTAGATTATATGAGAATCTTTCCAAATATTCCTCTAAAGTTTCATCTTATTGTTTATTCATTCTAAAGATGTCATCTTTAGAATCTTTTGATTGACAATACCGTTGATACTTTTTCAAAAAGATCTTTCTCATGTCATCCCAATCAGTGACTAAATGTTCACCTAATCCCATGAACCACCTAAGTGTTGTTGCTTTTAAGGTAGCATGAAAAAGTTGAAGTCTATATGCATCATCGGTGTATCCATAGGTTCAGCATACTATGTCAAATTTGAAAAAAAATGAGTTCGGGTCTTCGGATGCCATACCATAAAAGTTTGGTAATACAAATGGCGGTATATTCTTCATTTTAATTTCCTCATCCATATACTCTCCTCTATCTTGAATTGGAAATTTAAATGTGGACTCCTCTGTTTCTGGTGGATTTGGATTTCCTCCAAACCGATTATCATGTCCTTTTTTCTCTTCATTCTCCCTTTTTCTTCTCCTTTCTTCCATTTGTCTCTCATATTCTCTTAGTTGCTTAGGAGTAGGTCCTCTAGATCCTCCGTCTTCAACCATTGTAATTTGTGATTTGTCTAAGGTTTCTATCTCTTCTTACTTTAGGTCTTGAGGGAAAATTTGTTCAAAGTTAGGTTGTTGGATTTTTGTACTACTTTATTTTAATTTCCCTACTATAGAAGTCTTAGGTATATATCTTTTCTTTGCCTCATGAGCTAGTAGGATTTGTCTTTCAATGAGAGTATGTCTTTGGCCTAATCTTTGTTTCCTCAAGTTTTTCCACAGTAACTTTTCCAGTTGGTGTTGTGTACTCAATATTTTCTAATGGTTATGCTCCTAATGGTGGATTAGTTGTTGGTTGGAGGGTTTTGGTGAATCTTCCTTTCTCATCCCTAAATCTGGACATAAATAAACATGACTGAAATTTAAATTAAAATCTATGTTTCTATTGTTTTGTTGATTTTAAGTTTTTTTTTTTTAATTTTAAATATTTCTAGTTGCACCTCCACGGCAACGGTGCCAAAATTTTTGGTCTCTACTTAATAAGGTAAGTTAAGCTCTTAATTCCTTTATCAACCTAGGAAAGTACACTTAGAGGTGCTCATCTAAAGTATATAGATCTAGAAGGATCTAAGTTTCTAATGACAGCCTAGTGAAATGAAATTAACAGTGCTCTCTTACAAGAGGTTCTTCATTGTCTTTTCAATCACTGAAGCATCAATCTAGATAATGTTGGGTTGTGTTATATTCTTTCCACGACTAACCTACGTAGTGAACCTAGGGGTTAGAGGGGGGGCGGAGCCCCCCCTTCGTTGCGTCGATTGCGTAGCGGGGGGGTCACAGGGGGGGCAGCAGCCCCCTCTATCCGAGAGGTTTGAGGGGGGCGGGTAGCCCCCCTCTACGGGGTTCGGAGCAGTGCCCTGAGAAAAAAAATTTTGGCCCCTATATTAGGTTGGGCGAACCTACCTATGGTTTTCGGTCCATGGTTTTGGACGCAATGGTTTTCAGTCCATGGTATTGGATGCTGAGGCATGTATAAATATGTATTGTAACATTGAAAGGAATATAATGAAAAATCAAGCTGGTAGTCCCGGTTTTGGGCTCCAGTGGGAAATCTCTGTGTATATGTGTTTTATATGTTATGCTCTCACATTTTTATGTGATTTAGAATTTGTATGCAGGTAATTTCTATATGGGGTTAAAACCTACATTTGGTATCAGAGTTGTTTTGGCTTCAAGGGGACACCTTTATTTCTGAGGGGTTTCGCTCGGGCCTATGGTAGACCCTGTTCAGTGGGAGATCTGCGAGATCGATTCTGGTCGTGAAAGAAGATGGCGAGCAGCGGAAAGATAGAGATTGAGAAGTTCAATGGTCAGAGTTTTGAGTTGTGGAAACTCAAGATGGAGGAATTGTTGGTGGATAAAGATCAGTGGGTCGCAGTAGATCCGGGTACTAAACCAACGGGAGTGACCGATGAAGAATGGAAGAAGTTGGATCGGAAGGCAAAGAGCACAATATGATTGTGTGTCTCAGCTTCAGTATTGTTGAATGTATCAGGGGAAGCTAAGGCGAAGGCTTTATGGGACAAGTTAGGGACTTTGTACCAATCTAAGTCTCTGGTGAATAAATTGTTCCTGCGAAAAAAGCTGTATAACCTGAGGATGAAAGATGGAGACTCGGTGACAAAGCATCTAAATGCGTTTAATAATATGGTAAGTTAGTTATTATCTGTTGATATTAAAATTTCAGATGAAGATAAGTGCATCAGTTTGGTGTGTTCTCTACCAGACTCGTGGGATAGTTTGGTTATTGCAATAGGTAGCAATGCAACTGCTTTGCAGTTCGATGAAATAGTCTCAACCTTGCTGACGAAGGAGATGAGACGGAAAAATTTGGACAATCAGAATGGTGATGCCTTGTATGTACGAGGACGGTCCCAGAACATAAACAAAAATAAGTCATCGAGTGGGAGATCTAAATCTAGAGGGAGATCTAAATCTCCAGGAAAACCTATAAAGGTGGTGCGTTGGAAATGCAGAAAGGAAGGGAACTTCAGAAGGGATTGTAAATCTAAAGCTTCTTATAAAGGAAAGGGATTTGATGATGCTCCTTCTGCAGAGGTAAAAACCACCTTAGATGAAGGTGGAGATGTGTACTTGGCTTCTTTAGGTACACATGTAGATCATGAGGCATGGTCAATTGACTCAGGTGTATCCTTTCACTTCACTCCCCATAGAGAGTGGTTCTACGAGTATGAGAAATATGATGGTGGTGATGTCTTCTTAGGAGATGATAGGAAGGCTAGAATCGTTGGTCGTGGAAAAGTAAAGTTGAAGTTGCAAGGTGGAAGGGTTAGAACCGTTTCGGGTGTTCTGCATATTCCTGCATTGGCCAGAAATCTGATTTATGTAAGCAAGTTGGATGATGCAGGTGTAAAGACAGTGTTTGAGAAGGATACCTGCAAGTTGGTTCGGGGAGGAGCACTGGTATTGATGCGGGGAGTTCGGATCGGAACTCTATACAAGCTGCAAGGTAGCACTGTTGTTGACGGGTGCAATAGTTCTATGGTTCCTGAAATTGGAGCAGAAAATCTAGTGGTCTCTGGAGAGAAGACCATGTTGTGGCATCAAAGGCTTGGACATATTGGAGAGAAGGGCCTTCGAATAATTCATGGTCAAGGTATGGTAGAAGATATGAGTAATAGCTCTCTGGATTTTGATTTCTATGAAAATTGTGTATATGGGAAGCAAAATCGGGTGAGTTTCCCCTCTGGTGGTAAGAGGACGAAACATATATTAGAGCTTGTGCACAGTGATGTGTTTGGACCTATGAAAGTTCCATCATTGGGTAAGTCTGTGTACTATGTATCATTTATAGATGACTTCTCAAGGAATACTTGGATATATTTCGTTAAGAAGAAATATGAAGTCTTTGACAGGTTTAAAGAATTTAAGGCTCTGGTGGAAAATCAGACAGAGAAGAAGATAAAGGTGCTGAGGACAGATAATGGTGGAGAGTTCTGCAGCAAGGAATTTGAAGAATTTTGTAAGAAGTGTGGTACAGCATGGCAGAAGACTATTCCATATACACCTCAGCAAAATGGAGTCACAGAAAGAATGAACAAGACGTTGATGGAAAGGGCAAGAAGCATGCTCAGTGGTGCCACATTAGGATATGAATTATGGGCAAAGGCGGTGGATACCGAATGTTACTTGGTCAACAAGTCACCTTCATCAGCATTGGAGGATAAGACTCTACAAGAAGTATGGACTGGTAAGAAACCCTCTCTTTCACATCTGAGGGTATTTGGATGTGATGCATATGTACATTTTCCAGAGGAGAAACGAACCAAGTTGGATAGTAAATCTGAAAAGTGCATCTTTATTGGGTATAAGGATGGTTTAAAGGGTTATAAGCTTTGGAACCCAGTAACAAGGAAGGTTGTGTACAGTCGAGATGTGTTGTTCAGAGAGGTGAAAGATGTTATTAAACATGAAGTCCAACCAAAGGAACCTGTGAAGATAGAGTTTGAACTAAAGGAGGAAGAATCAGACTCTGTAGCAGAGGAGGAATCAGAAGATGAAAGCCACAAACTCCGGCTGTGAGAAGATCAGCTCGAGAAAGAAGGCAGCCAGAAAGGTATAGCATCTGCTTCTGTTCAAATTTTGCTTTGTCTGTTACTGATGATGATCCAGAACTGTGAAGGAAGCAGTGGATTCAGAGGATGGAAAACTCTGGAAAGAGGCCATGGTTGATGAAATGGCATCTTTGCACAAAAATGAGGCTTGGGATCTGGTGGAGTTTCCGGCTGGAAGGAAACCTGTTGGCAACAAATGGGTGTTCAAGAAGAAGAAAACTGAAGAAGGGAAGGTGGAGAAATACAAAGCTAGGTTGGTAGCAAAAGGTTATTCTCAGGTGCCGGGAATTGATTTTGGTGATAGTTTTTCTCTTGTTGCCAAGGTAACTTCTATTAGATTACTTTTATCTGTTGTTCCTGCTTTTGATTTTGAGGTAGAACAGATGGATGTGAAGACAACATTTATTCACGGGGATTTGGAAGAGGAAATCTACATGAAGCAACCTGAAGGCTTTGCGGTGAAGGGTAAGAAAGAACTGGTATGTAAGTTAAAGAAGTCTCTGTATGGGTTAAAACAGTGACCAAGGATGTGGTATCAGAAATTTGATACATTTATATGGGGATTTGGCTTCACCAAAAGCAAAGCAGATCACTGTGTGTATTTTTAATTAATTGGTGACCGTGTTATTTATCTGGTCTTGTATGTGGATGATATGTTGCTGGTTGGAAATGACAAAGAAATTATCCAGGATTTGAAGACCCAATTGTCCTCCAAATTCGACATGAAAGATCTCGGTGCTGCAAATTATATTTTGGGCATGGAAATTAAAAGAGATCGAGCAAAGAGGAAGCTCTGGTTAAACCAGAGGAAGTATGTCGAGACAATACAGCAGAGGTTTAATATGCAGGATAGTAAACTGGTGAAGGTTCCTATTCTTGTAGGTGTGAGGTTATCTACTGAACAGTGTCCCAAGACACAAGAAGAGGAAGAGGACATGTCCCATGTTCCATATGCAAGTGCAGTCGATAGTTTGATGTATGCAATGGTCTGTACTAGACTAGACATTGCACATGCAGTGGGAGTAGTGAGCAGGTTTATGTCAAAACTAGGGAAGGAGCACTGGACAACAGTGAAGCGGTTTTTCAGGTATTTGCATGGCAATTGTGATTATGGTTTGTGCTACCAAGGGAGACCAGGATTGGACAGAGTGTTGGATATTTGTGGCTTTGTTGATGCAGACTGGGCTAGAGATCTGGATCAGAGAAGATCTACAAGTGGGTATGTGTTTAACCTATTTGGAGGTGTAGTCAGTTGGATGAGTAAGAAACAATCTGTAGTGGCACTATCAACTACAGAGGCAGAATACATGGCAGCCACTCATGCAAGCAAGGAAGCAGTTTGGTTGCAGAGATTGTGTTCACGTATGGGGTTAGTACAAGGAGCTATAAGGATAGACTGTGACAGCCAAAGTGCAATTTTCTTGGCAAAGAACCCTGCTTTTCATTCAAAGACACATTGATGTTCAGTATCACTTTGTGAGGGATATGATAGAAGACAAAAAGGTGTTGCTGGTAAAGATGGACACTTTGAAGAATACTGCAGATGCATTGACAAAATTTGTGAGTTCTGAGAAGTTCACTTGGTGTAGAGAAACAATGGGCGTTTCAAGGCTGGAAAAATGACTAAGCTCTCTTGTGGCCCCTGTGGAAAGAAAACAACAAGTGGGATATTGTTGGGTTGTGTTATATTCTTTCCACGACTAACCTACGTAGTGAACCAGGGGGTTAGAGGGGGGGCGGAGCCCTCCCTTTGTTGCGCCGATTGCGCAGCGGGGGGGCGGCAACCCCCCTGTCCGGGGGGTTTGAGGGGGGCGGGTAGTCCCCCTCTACGGGGTTCGGGGCAGCGACCCGAGAAAATTTTTTTTGGACCCTATATTAGG